>JAOXYD010245862.1:0-16750 GCA_028565735.1 Pinacopodium congolense
CGGTACAAGTCTTTACTAGTGTTCTGTACAAGTCTTCGTTCTTCAAGTTATGTCTTTGACATTTGTTTTTATTTATAAAGCTCCAATTCATTGTTATATGCATACATTCTTCAAGCCTCTTGATTACATTGAGTAAAGTTATTTTCTATTATTTTTGTGAGTTCTTGAGAGGTTATTATTGATCCAAATAAAAAAATGAGTGAGAACAGTTCTCCTTTAGCCTATGAAAAATGATTCTAATTGAAAGGCATTTTCTTAATGGATTTGTAATAAGAATCAAATCTCAATAATGGTATTGGGGACTGGACTAGGAGCAAGTGGATAACTCTGAACTAGAATAAATCCGGTGTCTTTCTTTCATCCTTTACTATTTATTATTTCGCACTTATGATATTTGCTTAATTAGGTGAACTTATACAATTTATTTAAGCTTCCCCATCTATTACTATGTTTAGTTTGTGAAAGATTTTTAACACTAATTCACCCTCCTCTTAGTGTCATAACAAACCTAACAATTATTAAAGTATATAAGGTGTTTAATAAGAGAACTTACGTAATAGAATATTCTATGCATTTTGTTTTAATGAGACTAATCTTTTGAAAGCAATAAGGTTTTTGAGAATGATGATGTAGGTTTGTCCAAGGACTTAGAAGGTTATCACTGTAAGTAAAGGATAAAGGTCAAACCTCACAATATTAAATTGTTAAACCAAGAGATAAAACAAAGGAAGATGGGTTACTAAGAGATTGAAAATACAAGAAGGATCATCTTTACAACCAAAATTTAGGTGATATTTAACAAGGGCTAACTACTCATTTTCATTTTAATCTATCTCATCTTACTTTTATGTATCATAGTGAACCTACTAGTATAAAAGAAGCATTAGGTGATGAAAAATGAGTTTTAGCAATGAAGGAAGAATTGAATCAATCTAAAATAAACATGGTTTGGAGTTTAGTACCTAGGCCTTAAGATTATCCAATAAGGTATAAAATGGGTGTTTAAGAAAAATGAGATAAATAAGGCAACATAGTTAAGAATAAGGCAAGATTAGTTATAAAAGGATATAACCAAGAAGAAGGTATAGATTATGATGAGACTTTTACCCCTATAGTTATAATAGAAGTCATTAGACTTTTATTTGCATTTGCAGATTATATATGTTTTAAATTAGTTTAAATGGATGCCAAAGTGCATTTTTAATGATTTTATACAAGAAAAAGTTTATGTTGAACAACCTCTAGTTTTGAAAGACATGATGCACTTAAACACTTCTAAAATTATTTAAAGCTTTATATAGTTTAAAATAAACACATAAAGCATGGTATGATAAATTAATTGCATTTTTCTTAAAAAAGATTTTATTAAAGGTAAAATTGATATCACTCAATTTATTATTTTTGGTATCATTTTTGTGGATGATATCATTTTTGGTACTAATAAGGAGTTTAAATTTATGTTGATGATATCATTTTTTGTATTAATAAGGAGTTTTTATGTCAAGAGTTTGTTAAATGTATAATTAGAAAGTTTGAGATGAGCGTGATGAGTGAATTAAAATTCTTTCTCGGACTCTAAATTAAGTAAATGAAGGATGATATCTTCATCAATTAAGCCAAATACATAAATGAACTAGTAAAATAAATTGGCATGGATCAAGTGAAGCCATTGGGTACTCCAATAAGCACATCTACAAAATTGAACAAAGAAGGATGGTAAGGAAGTGAATGTCAAGTAATATTGAGGTGTGATTAGTAGTTTGTTATATTTAACTATAAGTAGGCTAAACATCATGTTTAGTGTATGCTTGTGTGCTAAATTTCAAACATCTCCTAGAGAATCACATTTTTTAGTTATTAAACATATTCTTAGGTACTTGTATAGAACATTACATTTAGGTCTTTTGTACCTTAGTAACAAATATTTTTAATTGATTAGGTATTCTGATGCTGATTATACATAAAGTTTATTAAATGGAAAAAGTATATCCGGTGCTTGTCAATTTTTAGGTAATGCATTAATATCATCGTTTAGTAAAAACAAAATTCTATTGTATTTTCTATGGCGAAAGCAAAGTATGTAGTCGCCAATAGTTATTGCACTCAAATTTTTTGGCTTAAACAATAATTTAGGGATTATGGTTTAGAACTTAGCAAAATTTCCATCAGGTATAATAATACAAGTGCGGTTTGTTTAATAAAAAAATCCCATTTAATATTCTAGAACAAAACATATAAATATTATGTATTATTTTATTAAAGATCATGTTCAAAATAGGGATATAGAGCATGAATTTGTTGATACATTCCATCAATTAATAGATGTTTTCACTAATCATATATGAGAGGATAGAGTTTACATGATTAAGATAGAATTGAGGATGATAGATGACTCTTCTTTATGATCTTTTAAATACTTCTTTCATGCTTTTTTTTTTCTCTTTATGGACTGAAATGTTTTTTATGCATTTGACATAGATGATTGTTTATTTTTATCTTTTTAATGATTTTAAAAAGGGAAGAGAAATATGTGATATTATACCTTATTAAGAGAATTAGTAGCTTTTTATCTTTAATTTTTGTTAAATGCAGGAATTTAAAGGGAGTTAGTGATTTTCAAATAATTTGTTAATTTTTAAACTTGTTGAATTGGTTTTAAACAAATGATTGCATGGTTGTGATGAATTTAAGAGGAGTTCATCATTTTTAAGATTTTGAGGCATTTTGTACTTTTGTGAGATGTATTAAATTTTGGAATAGTTTTGGAACTTGCAATTGTGAATTGGATTAATTGTACTAAATCTTTGAATGAAAGTCATGTCATGTTAAGTATGCTTGAATGATTTTTGGTGGTTTATGGTTATTACATCATATGGTTTTGTTATCATAAAAAAGAGAGAAGTTGTTGAACTAAGGGAGGAATATCTTATTTGATGATGATAAAACACTACTTAGACTAATAATTTTGTGTTTTTTTTGAAGTTTTGAAAGATAGGTATTAAGTTAAAGTGTTAAAAAAGTGGTTTATGGAGTATTGGAGGAAAATTGAAGTTCACTAAGTGGGTTGACCAAAACTCAAGATTTTGGAAGAATCAAATAGAAATTATATAGGTTATTGCTTCTATTTTTTATTGTAAATCTTAATTAATTCTTTTTTATGTTATAATAAGAATCATTCATGTATAATATCTTCATAGATTAGAGCATGCATATAAGATGCATAATTAAGATAAATTTTATATGAAATGTTTTTAATAATCTTCCTTATTAGTCAAAACTATTTTTGAAAAGTTTCTAGACCTGTTATGAGTTTAAGAAGTTTTTATAATGTTAGATTAGGCTTAGATTAGTTTGAAATTGTCTAGGAAATTTTTTTTGGTACTTTTGAGTGAGAAGAATGATACCGTTGTCTTCCCACCATTATTTTCTACATTAATTAATGATGGTTGTTGGAATTCAACTACTGCATCCTTGTAGACCTACATTGAAGTGAACTACAATGGCAGTACATCAACAGCGCTATTGTAAATCGCATAATCCACCATTAAAGAGAAAAAAATCATGTTATAACGACTCTTTCTCAATGATAACAAATGTTTAATACATTAGAATATTAGAAAATAGTCATAAACGACTAGTTTGAGATCTTAGGGCTAAAAATAGATTATTTTGAATTAGTTTTAATCATCCAGTTGTTTAGAAATCAATTATTCAAGATTTTTGAGCATTAAGAAACTTTTGTTGAGAAGTGTTCTTTGAGTTGTCATCGAGAGATTTCTATAATGAAAATTGATAATGAAAAATAACAACAAAGTTATTATGGGGACTAAATGTAAAAGAAAGTGGACCTCTCTAAATTAGTTTTAATCGTATATGTCCTTCCCTATGATCTTTATTTTTACGCTTTTATTTTATAAATTATATCTTAATTTATTCGTTGCGTTTATTATTGTCTAAAAATTGTGTTTATATTATTGTTTAAAATTCAAGTTAATTATTTGTGAATTTGTGGATATTGGATTGATTTTAATTATTTTAATTAACTCCCTTCTTAGGTACTGAATAAGTCTAAAGGTAATTCTCTTGTTATTCCTAATTATGCAATGCTCTATTGTTATAGTCATATTTTAGAAACAATGTAGTCTTATACAGTTTCGAGCTAAGTTTGTTATTTTTATATGTAGATTTGAAATTTTGGTTTTATTAGTTGTCTAAATTTTTCCTTACCCTCTAAACATAGATTTTTCTTTTTATAGGAGGCAGAGATATGAGGCATAAGATGGTAGATTTTGAAAATGTGCATAAATGAGCTTCCTATTATGAGTAGAAAAGAGGGAAAAATTTTAACTGTCAAATAACAACTCCATTATAACGTCATAAGCTGATTCTACAAAGTAAAGAAATACTTATCATTTCAATAGAAAAGTTGTCTTATAGTTTCTATTACGTTATTTGAAGTTATGCTTATCAATTGTACAGCTTACTGGTGTTCATGTGATAGTTTGATTAAAGAATGTTTAACAATAAAGTATTATATTTGGATTAATATGGAAATATGATCTCATAATAAATTGAAATCAATGTCATTATCAGGTTTTATGATTAGATTAAGCCATGATTTTATACCAGAAGTATAAATTTGTGATTTTTTTATAGTTAAATGTTTATGTATCCCTTACGTGTAAATGTGTGATTGAGCATCATATCTTAATGTTGTAGTTGAGCATCATATGTTTATGTTTCTCCATGACCTACCTAAAACAACTCACTTATGTTAATGGCTTAATTATAACTTTCAAAGTATCTTATTTATAGAATATTCTTATATATTTGAAAATTAGAGAAATTAGGTCATGGCTTGATTATAAATTTTTTTCATTCTCTATGAAGGTTCATTCAACCATTCTCCTTTGTCTATGCTTAAGTTCAACTAATTGTATTGATTATAGTCAATCTTAGTATCCTTTGCTGTTAATGTTATTTCATGCATATTGGATGTTGAACGATTAAGGAAAGAAGCTTCTACCATAATGAAAGTTTCTAAATTTTTTTCTTTTTGTCTTATTTCCTTTCTCTTGTCTTCTTTTTTCTTTCGTTATCATCTTAACATTCACTTTCTTTCTAACAACACCAAACAATTTTAAGATATCAATAGCTTGTTTCCTCTAAATTATGTTATGCCTTCTCTTATGCTTTTGGGAGTAAACTATTGTATTAGAAGAGCAATTTGATGTTTAGAAAGTAGTTACATGAAATGCTTCCATATTTATCCTATATAGTTATTAATGTGCACTGGATATAAAATATTTTAGATGGATCTTTTTAGATACTTCTTTCCATCCTCCTTCCTTGAAAAAAATTGCTTGCTCATCCTATTACAAGTTTGTGATTCTTTTACAAAGTCTCCAAATGTTGGCTTATCAATGTATTGAACTTGTTAGTGGTTTGCTTAAGATTTATACATAAAGTCAACTGAAGTTTTTCTCATATATGATCTCAATGGTGAAATAACTGAAGAATTAAATTGGAGTGGCCCTTATATGTGTCGTTGCCTTAGTGTGTATCTAGAAAGGACTTTGCGGTTAGTACCAACTTTATACACTTCAATATGTAGTTATATCAACAAAAGATAAAAAGTCTTAGTTACAATTTGAGCGTAAGGAACTGGTGTTGTAAAAGGTATTATTTGTTGTAAGTTACACGTTATAACCAATTGTTAAAGAATTTGATATAATTTAATTTTATTTGGTACAGATGAACATCCCACAGAAAAAGGTCTAAACAGTTGGACTTGTACATATGCATCCCAATTTCAAAGAAATGAGAGATATAACAATTCTAGTTATTTTGATTCTTGTAATTACAGTTCGGGTAATCTTCTTATGGTGATGAACTACTGCTTATCTTACAGTTATTGCTAGATATTCATTAGGATTTAGACTTAATATAACATCAAATTTATTCACACAGATAATTTAACGGTGGCGTGTTAACCTATGAAATAAAAGGGGTAAAGAGATGCCTAAATCAAAAAGCTCTCTTATTTATTTTTGCTATATTATAAAGCTACATATTGATTATAAATTACTTGAGCTTTTGCTAAAGTTAGCCAATTCTAAAGAAATAAGCTTTTATAGTTGATAACCAAAGTTTGGAAATAGTTAATTGCATAAGTTTCATAATAGTAGATAAGATAATCTCATAAACATTGTAGTAGATAAAGCTCTTATACACCCATCATTTTTATTATGACTGAACTCTTGTCAAAAGATTATGACTTCAATAAGCACTCATGTGGATCCTTGCATTTTATTTGATTCTTTTCAAAACTTAGTTTTTGTTTTTATATATTAAAAAACACGTGTCTTTACTTGCATTACATGTTTCTCCATTGTCTTCTCATGGAGAGAACACTCACGAGATGGGTGTAGTTACACTACATAGTTCCCCATTATGGAAGTTGCAAAATGGTTTGATATTTCTCATAAAATTATTAACTTATTAAGTTAAAATTGATCAGTTATTCAACTGACCCAACTTGTAACACTATGTAGATGTAAATACTTACAGTCTATAGAGATGTTTCGTAATCAAGAATTTTCTAACTCCTTATGCAAGACTTTTCTTCCAGATGTGGTGTGATTTGATGGTGCTAGATTGGAGATAATGATTTGCATCCATTTTCCCTATGAATTCATGAAATTTCTTTAATGTTGGTTTCAATATATAAGGTCTTATAAGACCTAAAGTTTAGTGCAGTTAGGAGCTTCAAGGGATCAGTCAATGTTCTATATGATTGAAGTTTGTTATGGGAAATGTATTAGCCCCAAGTGAGTTTCTGTCTACTCTAACCGAATATTTAAAAATAGAGTTTCATAACAATCTCTTCTACATGGGTTACTAGGACAATGGGCATATGGGTGAAGAGATTGATTATGTCATAATGATCCTTGTGATGTTTCTCTAATTTGTATTGAAAATTATAATTAGGTAGACTTTGCACTATAGATTTTTGTCAATGGAAAGAGGTGTAACTAGAATTGTTTATAATTATATTGGGATTTTACTTAGATCTATCAATTTGATATGGAATTATTTGTTGAAACAATATAATAAAGAGCTTATTCATAATAATGATCATTCTTTATTGTCCTTTTAGAAGTGGTTGTATAAAATTCAAACAAGATCAATAAGCCTTAACACCAATGTGAAGGTGTTGATATATTAAATCTGGTCCACTTTTAATTAGTGTATAACTATTATCTTGGTTTTAAGTCATATGTGAATCATAATTTGTGACCTTAATAGGAAATATATTTAGCATGGTCAAGCAAAACTTTAATTTTCTTATATTAACTGACCTAGGAGTACCACTTGCTTATTATGACTCTTTAACACTCACAACTTACATAAGTTCTTTATCTCATTTACATGTGAAATTTTGTTTGAATGATTAGGTTGGTTAATCCCTTTTTTTAGATTTTTCCTCTTGTAGACATAAATATGAATTTGTGTCATAGTTTCCTTTTGTCTGCTTAATAAAAAGATATGGGCCTTATAAGATGAAATAATGGTGATTATTGGACACAACAGTAATGTGAAAAATCATAAAATTGAAGAGTAGATTAATTAAATACCTCACCAAATTATAAAAATGGTTGAGCCATCTGCTTCCAAATAATTTGATACCATTATTGGCTAGTTTTTTGGGCCAATTATTTGAATATATACTAGAAGTTAAAATGTACCACTACATGTCCTATAAATTAGAATGCCAATTAAAAGTTAAAAAAACAAACCACCGTGTTTGCTAATGGATGTGTGAGAAGAAAATTTTCATTGATCTAATGGAAATGTCAATACATAGAACAATGCCATAACTTTTATCCCATGAACTATTGTCAACCTAGTTGAGATAATGGAAACATATAACTATGCAAAAAAAGAATCAGTATTCTTATATAGGAATTATTGTAATGATTCAATAGATTCAAAGATGTATATCAGCCCATAAAAGCAAAAGGCAACTATAGTAATGTGCTTAGATGGTTTGTAAATTTTCACAAATCCAATACTTATCCTTAGCCTGTTGGCAAATTAAGTGAAACCTTCCAATATAGATTACGATGCTAGTCTCAATTACATCATTAACAAAAATGCTTTCCATTATCTAATATGTTAGACAAAAAGGTCATTGAATTAAAGAAGTGTCTGAAATTAGGGAAATGTATTGGTGTATAATAAACAACATAAACATGTATATAACTATGGTATAAGAAGCTGCGTTTGCATTTAAATACCTTAACCTTTGAAATAAATGGTGCTTATTTCTTTGGTTGTCGATCTTTATGATGGGGGATCAATGATTGCGCCTCTTTCTGCCACCTATGAACATTTAAACATCAAAGCATGTAAACATGTGTGAATTAAAACAATAATAGATGTAAGACATTATGAAAGGTCTATGATGTATAACACAAAGAAAATGGTGTGCATAATTATTATTTGCGCTCTCTTCCTTCTCCTGGTTTAAACCTCTTCCATTATAGATTTTAGGCTTTTTATTTGGAGGCCTACCACATCGTCTAGACGTGCTAGGGCTTAACAATCGAACATCTGCAACTTCTCTAATGACCTTCCTATAGAACTTGTCAAGGTACTATAAGCATGGTCTAACAGTGATTTTAAATATTCAAATTTGGATTATGAATCCAAAACATAATCAAGAAATTTGTAAAATGTAAATAGCAAACTCCTGGCACAAAATTCATCTTCACAAATATTCAAAGATAGATCATCATCTTTGTGAATATTTCTAACCTTATTTGTGAATGTAAGTGGATGACATCTTTGCACCATCGATGTAAAATAATATTCAAGGGAATATTTACAATGTTGTTTCTTTCCAATACCTTGAAGATGTGATGACAAAAAATCGCCTTGAACACCAATAGGCTGGAACAACATCTAGCTTCCAATTGTGATCCCATAATGATTACTGTGTACATTTTGATAATGTCACTGCATATACCTTTCTCAATAAACTTGTGTTTCTTAATATTGCCTTTGACTAACATTTCAATGACATTGTAATATATAATGCTAGTTAGTTCCTTTTACAATAGGTTAAACATGGTATCTATATATTCCATTTGAAAAATCTTTTCAATATCAAAATAGGTCACTAATAGTATTAAAGTCGTTATTAATAAATCATCAAACTGCATCTTTTATTCAATCTTCTCCTTTATAACTTTTTCATATTACTTAATAAATTAACTAAGTGTATTACTAGAGTGTGCATACCTATAAAAGAAGACATTTATCCCTTCACTTCATTGTGTTGTCGACATGCCCGTCCAAAACTTATCCTTAACATATGCTGAAGCCCATCACATTTTTTATTTAAACAGAGATCAGAGCCATGCATTCACCTAAATTGAATTCTATTAACATCTAATTCCATTTTTATTGAAACCCTCATAATCAAAAGTTTCATAAACAATACTCATAATAAAAAATTTAAATTTCGTATAAGTCTTGTGTAAACTAAACTTATGAGGGAACTTTTTATGGATAATAAATAGACAAGTGAATAAAATTTTAGGATTTTTTTAGTTGAGAGACAAATATTTAAAAATTTTCAATTAAGTGACCAACCTTTTAAAAGTTGATTAATTAAGGTAAAAACTTAAACTAATGCTGACCTATCTAACAAGCTTTGCCACGAGATAGCCCGTCCAAAACTTATCCTTAACATATGCTGAAGCCCGTCACATTTTTTGTTTAAACAAAGATCAGAGCCATACATTCACCTAAATTGAATTCTATTAGCATTTGATTCCATTTTTATTGAAACCCTCATAATCACAAGCGTCATAAACAATACTCATAAGAAAAATTTTAAATTTCTTATAAATCTTGTGTAAACTAAACCTCTGAGGGAACTTTTTATGGATAATAAATAGAAAAGGAATAATCTTTTAGGATTTTTTCAATTGAGTGAAAAATATTTTAAAATTTTCAATTAAGTGACCAACCTTTTAAAAGTTGATTAATTAAGGTAAAAACTTAAACTAATGTTGACGTATCTAACAAGCTTTGCCATGCAGACAGCCACGTAGCTAACAAACTTTTTCCACATAGATGTTCACGTGTATAACCTCAAATTTTAAAAATTTTCAATTCAGTAAGTAATATTTTAGAAATTTTCAATTAAGTGTCCATAAATTTACTCACTTATCTATTTATTATCTTAAATTTTTTAAGGATATGCTATAAGCACATCCTATGTCTCGCATCTAGGAACACTATTTTTATAGTATTACTGATGCTCTTGCGTTCGTTTGATGTTATGGCTTTAGGAACTTGTCCATTCATTTAAGATAACTAAGTGAGGAAAAGCCAAAAAGAACTCTTATTCATCTCGTTGCCAAAAAATGAACATCTTAATGAAATAGACTATGCATGATGATTAATGCTGACAAATGGTGAAAATGGTATTTGATATTTATTGAGTAGATATGCCATGTTAAAAGTGATAATATCACCAAATTTAGAGAACATTGTACAACTATACTCCTCAGCCCAGAAGACATTTTCCAAGCCATCTTCATCCCTGTCAATGGCATAGAAAAAACAAGAATCTTTTTATTTCATTCTCATAAGCATCTTGTAGACTGACTCTGCATCTCCCCCTTCTAAACGTCATCGCTTGATCACGTCTAAGTGATTGAGACAATCCTTTCACAAACATAGTATATTTTTGCATCCTTGAACCCTTTCCAACACTGTCTAGACATTAGTGGTGGATCAAATGCCACTTCTATCTTTAAATTATATTGTTCGACTAACTCGGTTATTTAGAACATGATGTTTTTGTATAAATCTACTATTAGCTAATACCAGCTTATAGTTGTGCTTATCCTTAAACTTCACAATATGCCATACCTTATTTATCATATGACAACATAATTTTGCATCACAATTAATTTGCAACATAATTTTTCATCACAATTAATTTGCCGAGATGATGGTGGTCTTAATCTATCAATCCCTTATGGTTTATGAATTTGTCCATGGTAACCAAAAAATATTCCACTTTTAAATTCTCCATTTTGATATTTCTTTCCACTTTTTTATAAACACGAAAAAAACCATGCTTCATAACATATTTCTAATATAATTCATATATGGCTTCCTTTTTTATAAGAGTTATTTTTGTTTCTAGTACTAGATCTGCATCATTTGCAACATTTATGGTATCAAAGGGTCTTTTATTGGTAATGTTAGTGGATGATTGACAAAATAACTGTATAAAAGATGAGCTTGGACACTTAGGTCTAATAAAATCGATGATATACTGCATCAGTCATAGATATGGAGCAAAATTAAGGAATGGTTGAGAAATACATGTGATGTGTGTGGCAAATAATAAAATCGGATAACGTTAATAAAAATAAGGTTCAATTTTGTTAATTAGTCAACAATGTTCTTATATAACCAAAAAAAAATTGAATTAGGAAGAACAAACCAAAAAATTTCACAAAACAAGCTAACAGCTTAGGTTCTATCATTTGATGTATCAAATATTTTGTCTCTAATCATATTATAATATGAATAAATAAATTGGTACTGGAAAAAAAGCATCAAATTGTTTGGACCTTTGAAATTGTCGTGTTTAGCTAGGTATCCCTTATTGATCAAACCCATGATCACGACACTAGAACTTATTCAAAGATGAACTGAATAAGGTGCGACAAGTTTCAATCATAGTAAAATATTTAATAATGAAAGTTTCATAAACCACATAATTGATAAATTCTAAGCTTATTTTTGTCTATATCAGCAAAAACGGGTTAAAAAGATGTTTATAGTTATAAAAGCTTATCAAAGCAATTAAAACCAAAAAATTTTGGACATATAATAAAACACTCTAATGACGATTATTTAACTGTTTTAACAAATACGATCATTTGCATTAGCATTTTCCAAATGTAACTTGTCTTGACTTAAACCACTACTAGATAAATAATAACCTCGTCTACAAAAATTTATAATAGATAAAAGATTAAATTTTCAAAGTTATAAACACATCACCTTCCAATTGCACCTATCGACATCAAATTCTGCCAAGGGTAAATGCCCTTTAACCTACAGATGGAAGTATAAGATGGATGGAAGTATAAGATGGTAGTGGAGAACAAATACTAATATATAATAGAGGTGTTATGTCGAGGAAAAATAGAATGAAGATTACTTTTCATATGATGAAGTTGGTTGTGTTATGAGTCCTATAATGTCCATTAAGCAGTTCATTTAATTTTAGAAAAGGTTCGACCCTAATTTCATACTCAGTGGGAGGAAGTCACTGACTTCAAAGGTGTAATAGTCTACAATAGCCTTACTCCCTCGCCACATGCTTATTGTACTATATAATGAGTGGTTTGTTCATTTTCCTATTTCAATCCCTTAAGCCTTAAAAAATGAATCACATTTTATAGTGGCAAATGAAGCTCTGAGAAAAAAATACATATTTTGTATCCTGTTTTCTTCACTTTTGCATAAAATAGGGATATCAAGAAAAAAAATTTCTATTATACACAACTTATTTTCACTTTCCAAATGCAAAATGATTATAGAGCTAAAGGATCTTTATCTCTTAGATCATTTATTCAGGAGGGAAGAGCTCCGTTTTATAGGTGGCCTCTATCCTTCACCAAACTTCATCTAATATACTACTTTAGAAAAATTAATTAGATAATTGAAAAAGAAACTTATTATGCAAATCAAACAGTTGAATAACTAACCCATCACCTTGCCAACTTTAAAACCCCATCACACGCCTTGAATTGATCTTTGATGGTGTCAATATACAATGGACAAGTGAACTACCGGTAAACACATTGTTTGGGTTTGCAATTGTTTCACTTGGCCAAAAAATATCAATCCACAACATTCTTTATCAATTGTTATGAGCAACTATCTAAAGATATTTACTATTTTATCAGTTTCATAATAGAGGAGTATCCCTAGACAACCTAAAAATAACCCCATCAATTGGAATGAACAAGAGATTTCTAGAAGTAGATGATGATGCTTCTGCCAAAAAACAAAAGGTTGAATTAATAGTCATTAATGATGACGATGATGACTTGGATTTTAAATATCATTTGTGTTATCTATGTGTTATAAATATAGGTACTTTAGGTTAGTGTTTCTTTTAATTTTATCTCTTATGTTATGACATCCTTGTGTCTTTTATTTTCATATATGTTTGCCACATGGACGTCCCATATTGAAATCAAAATTCTATAACAATCTATAAAGCACTTTTGAATGCTCAAGTTTGAAAGATAATTTGTATATGAAAAAAAATGTTTTCATTTATCTTGGTGTTATTATAACAATATTAAGGTAGTTCAACAATTTCAGTGCAACCTTGTTTGAAATAAGTGGTAAAGATGAAAGGGGCCTTATGTGGCATGAAACATTTGATTTCATTACCATGCATTATATGATTCTTTGCGAAATTAATCATGAATACATATCCTTAAAAATAGTGATCCCTATCAATAAGTGTCAATTCTAACATTACACCATAAGTTTGGAAACACATAAATTTTTTAAAAAATAATAAATATAAATTAATAGATCCTAAATTGTTAGATCACATTACAAAGTTCATAAAACATTTGACCATGTGTTGTGGAGCTAAAGTTTACCACGTGCCCTGTGTGATATACTACCCAAATTTATAAGAACACAGTATATAGTCCATGCTTATTAAGCAAATAGGTCGTGATTTTGACTCGTGAACAAATGCTCTATGTGATTCTTGAAGTTAAAAAAAATGATTCATGGTCTAAATTTATATGGTAAATTATAGATATATGAGTTTAATTTAATCCCTTGCTTTCTGTTTTCATCACAGAAAAGAGTTTGTCAATTTGTAATTTAATACTATAAAAATTTTTGACATCAAATAATTGTTTAGCTTTTCGTTTATGTGTAGTTTGTCCCTTATGCGTTAAACTTGATGCTTGACATGGAAAAATTCCTTAGGACAATGCAATATAAAGAAATGAGTGTCATCATAAAAAGTTAGTCCAATGCTATAGACTACACTTTAAGGTATGCTAAACTCAGTAATAAGGTTAAGCATTAAAAACTTAATAATCAGAATAACTATATATTCTACCTATGAATTGTTATATGCAGATAGACATCGAACTTCTTAGTTAAACTGATATGTAAATCATAATGCATAATATATGAAACAAAAGTTTGTGGGTTGGGGATCATTATATGAGTTAAGGGATCATTATATGATACTTTAGAACCATATGGTGATATAAAGTTACCAAATACATACATTGCACCCCATGACTTCAATATAAATTCAACAGTAACAAGTGTATTGAAATCACAATAATGAAAAAACTCGAACATTTAGATATCAAATTCCATGAATACAAGTTTTTTGCCACAAAATAATAGAGTTCATGTTGTGTTATATTCAATATAATAAAGGGGTCATTTAGTTGGGACATGCAAAACGTATTCTTCACTTTATTAAACAATAAGTGTTTTGCACTTAAAATTTCAACAATGATGCATTTACTTCATTCAAGGAAATTGACTCTGAAGTAACTTGAAATGATGTTTAGCCTTATCCAATAAATCTATAATTTAAGGATTACTGTAGTTAGCCATGCCCCTCGTGCGAATATGATGCTGAATCCCCCATGCATCTCTCTATTACCATATAATACAAACAAGTAGTGGCATAATTTAGATCTAAGTTCACAATCTTAGATTGCATGCACAAAATCACATACCATCAAATCATCCCTTGGCAATCATGACCCTACCTAAAATTCCAACACACAACACAAGTATATCCCACCATCATGACTATCCATGAAATCATAATGGGAGAAAATAAGATAATGCCATACTTAAATTTTATTGGAAGAAAATAATTTTATAGTTAAGTAACACTAACGATTTAAATGTGATTATGAGGTTAGTGGAATGGGAAGCTTTTATATAACATTGCTTTGGAAATTCATTAGGATAAGAAATCTACATTGATGACTATGTTCCTTCAATACTATAGACAATATTAATTAAGGACAATAACTCTTTTAAAAGAAATTATTGGTTAACTAATGAAATAGATGCACAAACCACTCCTTTAGAAACAATCTCTTTTATCTTGTCACCACTTTGGCTGAAATAAAAAATTAATATGGAACCACATCTAGTTGGATGCAACAACACCACCAATGTGCTTTCATCATGACTGGGATGAAAATTAAAAAGTTTTGGATAGGTCATAGTGACCTTTATATTTATAGCTATACAAATTGCATGAATTTATTCAACTTTATTTTACATACCAGTCCACAATTTCACACATCAATTACAAGTTCAAAATCTTTAATAATATGTGCTACATATTTTGCGACTATATCGCTAAATACATCCACCAATGTTGGTGCTTGGATATGAGATAATTTCAAAACTCAATACACTTCTGCCTAAAAATAATAAAATTAAAGATCAAATTAACAACACATGTCTAAACTTCAATAAGAACTTGGCTACTATCCATCTTTCTTACTAATTGCAAATATAGATTCTAATATGTAGTTGCATTGAGGAAAATATTCAACATACTTCTTCAGCATGACTAGGTAGCCAAAACCTCTTTGAAATTACACAAAAACAAACAGTTGATTAAACATCAATTATTAACAACTTAACATTATAATATTATGTGATATATTATTGAAAATTTCTTCATCCTTATTACTTAAGCAAAAGAAAAAGCAAGTCATCATGTCTTTTAATTTAAGGTAAAATAGTTTGTCGAACATAGCAGATAAATCAAAATTCTTAGGACCACAAAATAAAGTCAATAAATTACCTTTATCTGCATATACAGCAACAAACAGGAAGAGTCATAACTTTTATAAATAGTTGTGTTAAATTTATTGTTCATACTCAAACCTACATAACTTTGATGTGCACTTTACATATGTTAAAAGATGTTAGACATATGTAGAGTTTGACATTAGAAATGCATCCATAAATGAGTTTCGTGCCTTGGGTACGCTTACGATAACACTGGTTACATTGGTAACATTACACTCTACCAGGAAAATTTCCACATCCCTATTGCTTGTCCCATTAATAAATTATATAGCTACGTTTCCTACTCCTTTTGAATTAGTGGAACTAGTTTCTATCCTTAAGGTATGGGTCTTAATAGCATTCACATGACTCTTATACTGCCAAGAACAATATTTGTGGGAAGTATACATTTATACAAAAAAGACACTTTAATATGGACATCAATACCATTCATTTATATCATTTGCAAGTCTCTAATGATGTTTAGTATGTGTCCTTAATTTGTGAATCTCCACCTACTTTTTTTCATGTTTCCAAACATTTGATATGTTTTGTAACATGTCTTCTATTTGGTTTTGTTGCTTGTTTTGGATAGATATGTTAGGACTTTGTGATTAAGTTACATTAAATTCTATATCTCCATCATTAACAATAATAGAAAAAGGACTACCTGCCATACCAAACATAAGTTGAATATGTAACACCCCAAAATCTACCCTAGAAGTATTATAGTATGTCTAAAGTTTATCAAAAAGTGAACATAATAAATAAATTAACATAAAGATATCTAATGTAAAAGATTTGGGTAAATAGGTAATCTGTTCATTTT
>JAOXYD010245891.1:0-16748 GCA_028565735.1 Pinacopodium congolense
ATTTAGAAAATTAATAGCCTAATATACACGATACTTTAGCCCCACAAGTAAATGATAAGATTTTCACTAAATCTACTTATAATGAAACATTCCTATAGATGAAAATTCTTTGATAAGCCTATAAAGCATCATCTAACTTCATTGACCAATCCTCTCTTGAATAGCTAATGTTATTTTAAAAAATTATCTTAATCTCTTGATTTGAAATCTCAACTTGACCACTAGTTTAAGGATGATAAGGTGTAGCAACCTTGTAGGTGATACCATACTTGGTCAAAAGGGAATCAAATTGTTTATTAAAAAAGTGCATTTCACCATCACTTATGATTGCTCTTGATGCCCCAAATCGTGTAAAAATATTCTTCTTTAGAAAGTGAAATACACCTTTTATATCATTAATTGGAAGAGCTACTACTTCAACCTATTTACTTACGTAATCAATAGCCATCAAGATGTATTGGTTAGAGTATGATGTAAGGAAAGGTCTTATAAACTCAATGCCCTAAATATCAAAATTTTCACATACCAAAATATTATTTAATGGCAATTCCTATCTCCTAAAGATATTTCCAACCCTTTGGCAATTGTTGTAAGATTTAAAAAATCAAAATGTGTCCTTAAACAAGGTAGACTAGTAAAAACTGCACTTCAAAGCCTTATTTGCAGTCCTAGTAGATCCAAAGTGTTCTTCGGTCTCACAAGAATGATAATGACTTAAAATGGAGGGCATTTTCTCATAATGACTTAAAATGGAGGGTACTTTCTCTTCAGGCACACATCTCCTAATAATTCCATCAGTATATATCTTTTATAAAAAACGGTCATCCTATAGATATCTCTTTATCTTTAAGAGGAACTTCTTTTTTTATTGGTAGGACAAATCAAGAGGTAGAATATTACTAGCGTAGTAATTTACAATATCCACATACTATAGTAAAGTGAGCATGGCTAGTACATGTTCTTTAGGAAGAAACTTTTGAATGTCTTCATTTTCTCCTTGCTTTATCACTTCCTCACTTAAACGAGTCAAATGGTCTGCTGTGAATTTTTTTTCCCTCTCTTATCTCTGATTTCATTATTGAACTCATGTAAAAGGAGAACTCATCGAATCAATCATGAATTGGCATCTAATTTGTTCATCAAATTCTTTAAAGTTGAATGGTCCATATAAACTGACCTTAGAAAGCATTAAGTAAGACTGAAACTTATCAAAGACAAACACCATTGCTAACTCTCCTTCTCAGTGGTGGTGTAATTTCTCTGGGAGTCATTAAAGGTACAACTTACATAATAAATCAGAAGAAAAATTTTGCCATGCCTTTGTCAAAAAGCAGTACCAACTACAAAGTCACTTGCATCATATTTCAACTGCAATGGAAGAGACTAATTGGGTGATAGAAAAATAGGAGTACTAGTAAGCTTCTCCTTTAAGAACTCAAAAGAACGTAAATATTTATCTTCAAAATTAAAAATATCATCCTTGGTTGGCCTAGATATCTTAGAAGAATCCTTGATAAATCATTTGTAAAATCCAACATGTCCTAAAAAACTCTGAATTGATCTAGCTAAATTAGGTGGTAGAAGTTGAGTAATAACTTCAACTTTTACTAGATCTACCTCTATTTGGTTGCTAGAGATCTTACAACCTAATACAATGTACTCTTGTACCATAAAATGACATTTTTTCTAATTTAAAACCAAGTTAATCTCCTCACATATTCTTAATAACTTTCTAAACATGTGTTAAATGATATGCCAAAGATAGAAAAATCATCCATGAAGATTTTGATGTAAGTTTCAATCATGTTTGCAAAAATAGCCACCATGTAGCACTAAAAATTGATAGTTACATTGCACAAGTCAAAAGATGTGTGTCTAGATGCAAAAGTTCCTTAAGGATAGATAAATGTCATCTTTTCCCGGTCCTTAGGTGCAACAGGAATTTGTAAATATTCGATATACATATCTAAGGCACAATAAAAGCTATACCCAGCCAATGATCAATAAAGTGTAAAGGAAAGTGTTCTTTTCAAGTGGCATTATTTAACTTATGATAATCAATACACATACGTCATCCTATGACTTTCTTAGTGGTAATCAATTCTTCTTGCTTGTTCTTCATCACAATAATTCTTCTTTTCTTAGGTACTACTTGAATTGGACTGACCCACGTGGAATTAGAAATAGAAACGATGATACAAACATCCAAAAGTTTTGCTACATTTTTTTACCACTTCCTTCATATTCTGATTTAGTCTACGCTAATGTTGGATTAAGGGTTTGCTTTGTTCTTCCATGACAATTTGATAAGTGCAAATAGAAGGACTTAAACCATTAATATCAACTAGTATACATCTTATTGCTCATTGATACTCTTAAAGCACTCTCAAGATTCTCTCCTCTATCTTATCTATCAATGATGATGAAATGATCAAAGGCAATTATGATGGAGGTCACAAAAAGGCATAATTAAGATGCGAGTAAAGGGGCTTAAGGTCAAGAGTTGGAGGCTATTTAGTGGATGGCTTTAGAAGGGACTTGATTGGTCTCTATAAAGGCTTAAACCTCCTAGATTGAATCTAATTAGAGGTTTCTTGCCCATCTTTGAATTCTTCCAAAACTTCTTTGACTTCCTCTTCCTCTAATTACAAAGAATAGGAATAGATTAATGCCTTTTGTAAAGGATCTAAAAAAAATAGAAGGTGGAGGGATGTCTCATTAAATTGAATACATGAAACTAAATCTTCTCATTCTAAAGCCTAAGGATGAGCTTCCCTCCATATACATCAATAAGTGCCCTTGCAGTAGCTATGAATGGCCTTTCCAAAATGAGGGGCAATTTATTATCTTTTTTATATCCAATATAATGAAATCAATTGGCAATATGAATTTATCAATTTTTACAAGTACATCCTCAATGATTCCTCTCAGATACATCACTGATCTATCAACCAATTATAATGAGACTGTAGTTGGTTTACTATCTTATAATCTTAGATTTTTAAAAATGTATACTCACCCTAAGGCCCATTAGAGCCCTATCTATTTGTAAGAAACTGATTGTGTAAGGAATGGTGAAACTACCAGGATCCTTGAGTTTAGGAGGTAACATCTTCAAAAGATAGTAGAACCCTCTTCAATAAAGTTAACAGTCTCATACTCTTCTAATCTTTTCTTCTTAGACTTTATTGAAAATTTTTTGCGTAGGAGGACATTGGGGTAATGACCTCGTTAAATGTGATCTTGATATGTAATTTCTTAAACATTTCCAAAAATTTCATGAATTGGTTGTTAAAGTTTGTATTCTTCAACCTTTAAGGGTAAGGAATTCTAGGTTTGTAAGGTTGTACATTAGGATAAAAAACCTAAGTGTTTCCTTCTCTTTTTCCTTCTCTTTCTCTCTCTTCTATCATGTTCTCTTTTATCTCTCTCTCTTCTATCTTATTCTCTTTCATCTTTATTTCTTTTGTTATGTTCTCTTGCTTTCTATTTCTTTTCATTCTCCACTAATACTTGATTCCCTTTTTCTTCTAGCTTCACTTTTTTAGTCTCAACCACTCTTTCATTTCTTAGGATAATGGCTTTAGCATGCTCTCAATGATTGGGTTCGGTAGTGCTAGGTAACTTATCAGGTAGCCTTTCCTGTAAGAGTTGTGTGATTTTAACAACCTGAGTCTCTAGATTCTTAATAGATGCTTTATGATTTTACTTTCTTGATTCATTAGATTGAATGTAATTAAGCAATGTCTTTTAAAAAATATGCAATTCTCTTAGAGTTTAATTGGCTCTAAAGCTAGGTGGAGGTGCTCTTTGAGGGCTGCTTTGAGGTGGTTGTGGTGGCTACTATTAGTTTTGATTATTACTCCATGAAAATTTGGATGGTTCCTCCAACTAGGATTGTAAGTGTTTGAAAAAAGAGTTTCCTCTTTACCTATTAAAATTGCCAACAAACTAAACTTACTCTAAGTCTCGGTCTAAAGGACTACCTTTTTGACACTCTAATGATGAATGAGAGGTACTATCACAACTTTCATACTCAACTCTATGAGTAATGCTACCAAATCCACTTAGTTATCTAACTTCTTATTTAGTACTTTCATTCGAGCTGTAAGAGCTATTGTATCGTTGATTACATGAACGCCATGTGTCTTCCTATAATGGTGTTCAGAATTGTACTAAAAACTATTTATAACTATCTTCTCAATCAAATTATAGGCTTTGGTTAAAATCTTCTTCATGAAATTACCTTTAGCTGAGCATCAATGGTACTATGAGTCGAAGGTATAAGACCAGTGTACTGAACCTATGGCTAAGAACTTTAGTAAGCATTTCTCTAAATCTCTCTCAAGCCTCGTATATAATTTCATTCTCATACTTTGTAAATGAAGTAATCTCAATTTTAATCTATGTTATCTTGACAAATGGGAAAAATTTAGCTAAGAATAGCTTGATTACATCATCCTATATAGTAACGGAAGTGAGTTGAAGTATGGATAACCAGGCTTTATCTCTAAGGGAAAAAGGGAAAAGACTAAGCTTCACTGCATCATCTGAAACCGTATTGTTTTTAAAAAGATTACAAGTATCAAGGAAAGTTTGCAAATGTCTATTAGGATCTTCTCAAGTTAATCCACAAAATTGTGAAAACTTAACCATTGAAATGATATTATGAGGGCTTCCAAATTGTTTGCATGACTCTGGGTCAGATAATGCTATCCATAGGATTATCTATTTTTTTTTTACATTACTAAGTTCATTATAGTTGGTTCTTTGGATTCTTACTAAGGTCTAACAACTACATATTCCTGGGGATTCATTTCTATAGGCTTAGATTAAGTGTCAATAGATGTTTCTACTTCTAAAGAATTAGATGTGATAGCTTGTGATTTTTTCTTTTTCCTATGCAATGTATGCTTAAGCTTCAGATTAAAGTCTAAATGCTTAGGATTTCAACCCCAAGTATGCATACAAAATTTAAAGAAAATAATGAAAAAAACTTAAGTAAAAGCAAATACTAACCAAACAAGAAAATAACATAAGTAAGATAACCACAAAGCAATAAAAACACTAAAAAATTTTAAATAACAAAATAAAGCCATAAAAATTGAAAAAATTATGAATATAATATAAATAAATTCTAGAATAATTAACACTAAAATTTCCTAATATTCTAGCTCTTTCTAAGCAACAACACCAAAAACTTGTTGTTGTTAGTTAGGTGATTTAAGGTTTTTAACAATTTTTTTAATTTAACCATCACATAGGCAAGTATACCTAATTATTAAAAATAACCAAATTGTAGAAATTAACTAAAGATTTAGTTTTCAATGAATTAATTGAGCAAAATTAGAGTATCTTCACAAATTCAAATAAAGCTATGGTTAAGACTTTGCCTTTTCTTTATTAATCCTAATTTGAAGTTTGGTCGTGCATTACATTAAGTTAATAGTCCTTAAGATTAGGAAGATAACCTTTGGAATTTTAATCTCGAAACTTAAATTCTTACAAATAATTAAGGTTTGGTCATGCAATAATTAATTTATGTTGTTTATTAATTTTTCCAACTACATAATTTGATTTCTCAAACCTTAGATCATCTTTTAATCTTTTCTGAAGTGGCGAGCTTAAAATTAGATGTTTCAACCTTTCAATAAACAAAAATCAGTCCCTTAATCATGCATAAAAGCCCACTAACCACACAAGATCATCAAAATAAGCAACAAAATTATCTTAAGCAATATACTTTGAGTAATCACAATTACAAGAGGTAAATAATGAATTTAGAGTCTATAAAACATCTAAGAGAGCTCCTGAATGATTTAGAAGTTTTGGACAGTGATTTCAGCTCCAACAAAACTTAAATTTGTCAATCAAAACTTTTTTCAAAAAATCAAAGAAAAAAAAGTTATATAAGATTAAACATAATACTTTGATTAATTGTAAAAACATAAGCATAACATAAACAATTTGAGTTAGAAAACACCCTAGATGATTTTCAAGCTCAGATTAATGTATTACCAATGAGCTCTAACATTTGGTAGCTGAGAAAAAAATTGAGAATCGAAGTTAAAGTGTTGGAAACCTAGGAACACTAAAAACACCAAAGAGAAAAACTAAGGCGGAATGGAGAAAGTTTCAATTCTAATCTTCTATCAATCATGGTGTATGTCTTGTGTTTTTCCCCTCTTTAAAAGATTAAGGACCTCTCACTTAGTCCTTCTTAGACAAGGGAATTAATTGGAAGCATGCCTCGGTTGAAATCTTTGAGATTTGGTGGAGATTTGTCTAGTTGTGCCATATACGGTGGGTTGACTTGGAGGTATACAATGGTCTATTCAATTATCGTATATGTCTTGCTGCAAAATCCATATATGCAGGTCTTTAGGACAGACCCACGTAAATGTTTAGGAGAGTGGCATTTCTTCATTATTTTTTCTCTAATCTTCAATTTTGATTAACCATTTGACAATTAGACATTATAAAACATAAATTTAACATTTAAGCATTGAATTAGGGGTCAAAAGTCAATAAATAAACATGAAAAACTCAATCAATTTGACCCCTAATAATAGTTATTTAGGGTTGTGATTTAGAATTATTTAAGGTTTTTCATGGATATATGTTGAAGCATAGGTTTATCCTTGACATGAAAATGCATTTACTAGTTTCTTATGTAATTAACTTTTTTAATACATATTTTAGGTTTAGAGAGAGAAAATACTAAGTTGTTCATTAAATAATATTACAAGTATTGAATTTTGTAATTGTTTTTATGTAGGACAGTGGACAGGAAGTTGTATTAAAGAACATAAATGAGAAATTAATAACAAGGAAAATACACACAAAGTGAGATTTTGTAACCTATAATGTCAATGCTTGTTTTTTTTTCCAACTTTACCTAGTTTGTATGAACATTCTTTTCATTTTAATTTTATTTCAAAAGTTTTTTTATCATCATATAATATTAATCTAATTATACATTTAGTTTTAATTGACTAATGTTAAATTTTTTATACAGTTTCATTCTATCTATAATTTAAATTTTAATTAGGGTTAAAGTATATTCATTTATCTTTATTCTTATATAGTCATGGTTACATCCATTTATCTTAAATTGCACATAATTACATTCAATTTATTTTGATTCATATTCTTAAGTTTTGTCCTTTTCAATTCTATTGTATTTTTACTAAATCTAATTTATGTAAAAATTTTACTATGTTAGGCTTAATTTCATATTTCATTTCCTTTAATTAATTTCAATTAATTATAATTAAAATTTTATTAGAGATAAATTTTAATTATGACTAATTGATTTGATTTTGAATTTTTAAAATAATATTTGTTTCAATTGCAAAAATAAACACTTTGCTTTCTATTTTTATTAATTTTTTTCAAAAGAAAAGGAAAGAAAAGGAAAGAAAAGAAAAAGACAAGGTGTAACAATCAAGTTAGAGAAGATTATAGAATAAAACCTTTATACCTCATGAGTAGTGGCCATCTGTGGCCTATAATGTTGCATAGCTTATACATATTAACATTTTAATAGGAAATAAGCAAAATGATGAGAAAGATGAATAAGGTAAAAAAGAGTTAAAAGAGTTAGAAAATGTGATACGAGAAGCTTGTTCTGATTCCCACTTATGTCACCTTTTCTTCCCTAGCTATTTCTAAGCAATGTTGTCGATCCACTTTCCACAAAGTTGTGTTAGGAGTCATGTTAGGAGGTTAGTTAGATCCTAACTAAAACTGGAGCATTAATAGTGAAGGATCCCAGATGCATTATCTAAAATAAAGGCTGCTTAGTGGAGCTGTTGCAAGCTACCAAATAATAAATACTGAACCTAATCTCCTAACTATATGATAGGGTAAGTCAAGGTTGATCCTACATAGAACTAGTTGTGTTTTTTGATTATTTCCAGTGGTGTGTAAAGCTAAAAAGAAAAAAAATCCTTGATGCAATGGAATTTAAATAAACAGAAAATAAAACTAACTGAATTAAAGTGAATAAAATAAGAAAGTAAATGATAAGAAACAAATAATAAAGAAGAAAAGCTGAGCAGAAGATTTTATTAGGATTCATAAATTACAATCAATTATCGAAAACATGTAAATTATGTTATGTCTAAGATGATAGCCTGTAAACTTAGGTATGACCTTTACCCTTATTCCTCTAACTTCAAATAAATCCTATATGATAGAAAACTTATCCCTAACATGCATAATCTAGAATAAGATTTCTACTTTCAATGGTGTAACAACATTAAAAACTAGGGAACCTGTAACTTAGGCTATAATTTCACGTGTGCGGATCGTATAACCTAAAGAATCAAAACTCTAGGATAAGTTAATTAAGCCTTAATTACAAATTCAATTATTACCTATTACCACTGATGGTAATCACTAATAACAATTACGGATCAAAAGATTAAACCTAGCAATCAAACTAGAAATTACTAATATGATGGCCAATCCTCCACATAGTCCCCAATTATTAGCATTTAACCTGAATTCTAACTTAATCCTAACATAAAACATGAAACCTCTTTAAAACCCAATTTAATTTTCACAATTATAATTCATTAATCCATCAAATATCTTCTAACCAAAATAAAACTATGATAGCATAATGAAATTAAGTAAAATGTAGACTGAAATTATATAAATCATAAAGGAAATAAGAAAGACAAGGTTGAAATTAAAGATTAACAGAACAGAGATAGAACCATAAAAACAGTAAGCAATCTACACTTAAATATCTAAACTAATAATAGCAACTAAAATAAGACAAAAATAGACATCAAAATAACAAAAATTGAAGGAAAGCAAGAAGAAATAAGGGTTGCTTAAGTGGGGGGCCAAAAAGTGATGAAAATTGGTTCCTTTCATCCTTTAAATACATCCTCTATAGGGTTTGAGAAGTTTTGAGGGTGAACAGACAAGTTTTCCCCTTTGTTTGGAATAAAACAACATTTTCTAAGACTTAAACGATTGTAAATAGTGATTTAAACTGTCTCTATTGAGCCCACTATTTCGAATTATGGAAAAATGTCTTAAACAATGGCTTGTTTAACTTAAATGGCATTGTTTATGTTTTACAGTAACCACTATTTAGGTCTCTATCCAAAAACTCCTCCCTCTATTTTACTCCAATTCTTCTCAAAACTTGGTCTTTTCACCTAGAATTTATGTCGTAAGATCAACCCTATGTGTAAACTCAAAATGAATACAAATTAGACATTTAAACATCAAGATAAGGATGAAATTAATTGAAACACATATGTAAATACCATAAAATACATCTTATTTAATACCTACACATTGAAATATTGCTTATCCTTAAACAATGACTTAAACATTCTACTCAAACAATTTTGATTAGAAGTCTCAAGCTAATTGAGTAAAAACATAAAACAGTAAATGCCATTAATTTAGTGCCTAAATCTCAATTTTATCATGAAAAAAATTTGGTTAGCACATGTAAATCACACAATTAGTAAAGAAGCAACCCTTAATATGTAATACCAAGCATTCATTTCACATAGACCGTCATATGAATAGAGTCAAGGATATTCAAGACAACAAAAAAAAAATTCAAATTTAACTTTGGAGCATTTTATAGGAGGTCACCGAGTCTTTTTATGTGAGTATAATAACTTTTCATGAATGACCATGGTTACTCAACAAGGCCTTTTAATCTTATGTGAGATATCATCTAACTTTTTAACGTGAAGGTGAAAAATTTGTTGGGAACACCCTTAGTTACTAGGTTAGATCACACTCTCAAATGGCGACTAGCACCACTCATCACTTCAACCTTTACACTAGTTTGAAGACAACAAAGTGAAAAACATGCTCTCTTATTTAAAGAAACACACACTTTTTTTTCTCTTTTTTAAATTAAAAAAATATTTGTTGAACTTAAGGAGGTTCCAATCATATGTTTTGATGATTACAAAATATTATTATTAATAATGTTTGAGTTTTGATGTGTTAATAAGATAGATTGATGCAAAGTGTGTAAGAATAAGTCTTGAGCCTAAGGTAGAAGAGCTCTTATGAAGAAAAATGGAAAGGATGTAAGCATTGAAAATTTGAAGTGATGATTAATAAAAGAAGATCAAGTTTGGATACATTTAGGAAAGTGTCTTAATTTGTACGTCTTCTTGATTTTAATCAATGTTTGGAAAGGGCTCATAATTGCATGACATATTCTCATGAACTTTTACATATAAGTTTTGAATTGTGGCTTTAGTGCTCAATTTTTTCACTCATGCATTTCATATGTTTATAATGTTTTCACAAAGTTTTTCATTAGCACTTGAATCAATGTAGCAATTGAAAAAGGCTTTTGGATAATGCTTTGGAACTTGTTTTAAATTAAGTCTAATGTTGGGAAAAAATTTGGAAATGTTTTAAGTGTGTGATGTTTTTTTAATCAATTTAAATAAGCTTTGACTATTTAAGATTCTCTTGAAGTGGTTCAATGGATGTAATGTTATATTAGGTAGCACAAACTTTCCTCTTCCATTTTAATTCCAAAAATATCTCAATTCCATTAGCTAACCAATTATTCTAAAGTCTCTCACACATCTTAAACCCTATCCCTAACAATTAGAAGCTGTCTAAAATAAGAAAAAAAAGAAGAAGAAACATTTAAAAGATTGTTTTAAACTTACAAAGGCAAATTCTTCAAAGTTGTCAAACTTCAATGTGCTTATCTCTCTCAATCTGATTCTTACTGCCTTCACTTACAATTTTTTTTCTCTCTAAACCTTTGTTCTAAATCTCTATTATCATAACAAAGGTTTTAAATCATTTGTTAAGCTTTCAATTATGGGTTTTGTGTAAGATTTATATATGTAAACTTAAGTGCTTGAAGTTTCTTGAATACGTTGAATTTACCTTTCTGTTTATACATTCAGACGTATTACTAAGCCTTAAATTTATTTTTCCTTGATTCTCTAATGTCTTATGAGTGTTTTAAATCATAATTTATCATTTAATTATGCTTATAAATTAATAGTTCATTTTTATAGTACAACACAATCAAATTTATCTAGTTTTGTATGCTTCAACGTTCATACTTATCTTTCTCTATTTAAATCTAATTTTTCTACTTCTAAATTGCTCTACTTTGTTTCTACTATGTTTGCTTATTTTCCAAGAAGTTGTTTAATTTTTTTTTTGTGATTTTAGAATGCTAGAATTTGTTGTATATAGGGTTGAAACCTTAATAGTGCATATTTGATCAAAGTTTAACCAAATCAAAGGCATCAATTGCATTCAAATACCACAACTAATAATAAATTAAGGATTAAGATCATTTTAAGATAAACATTCAAATCATCATAATGAACTCATAATAATTCAAATGTAAGAAAATTTGAACTTCTTCCCGACCTCCACACTTCAATTGGACATTATCCTTGATATCTTAAAAATAATGAAAACATAAAGAGGGATGGAATAAGAGTAGTCCCTTGAATGAGGTGATTTATGAAGTGTTTGATAGAGAATTAGTCACCCACTTTTTGCTCCTACAAAATAAAATAAAGAAAAGAAGGAAAAATCACTCAAGTAAAAAGCAACTAAAGAACTATGTAACAAAAAGAAAATACACAAAAATTAAAGTAAAGGTTAGGTTGCCTCCCAAGAAGCACTTGTTTTAGGTCTTTAATTTGACCCTTGTTCTATGTATAATCTAGTATCAAATGGAAATTTGAGCTTAATAAGAAAAATGTTAGAATCAATAGATGAGCCCTTGAGAGTACTCTCAAAGTGGGCTTAAAATCAGCTGGATGTCTTATAACATTAGGGGAGGTGGAACATTGCTTCATCATCATACTTTAAAGTCCACTCTCTATTTTAAACTTCACTCTTCATTGAAGATGGTCTCCTTAGTAGATTAGGTGATGATTCTAGAAACACTTTATCCTACACATCACTTTCCCACTTTAGCTTGCTTAATTGCGACTTCTTTAACACTTTTCATCTTGCGACTTTTGTTCTTTATTTTTCTCTTCTTTGACTTCTTTCTTTTACAATTTGATAGGAAAAGCAATTAAAACTTTGTTACTAGTAAAATAAAATGTATAACTTATCGTATGAGGTGTCTAATCCTCCTTTGTTTCTAGAACTGTTGCCTCTTCCTCTCCTAGCTTATCTTTCTCTTCCTTCTTCTCTTTTGAGTTAGCCCATTTTCTCCTCTCCTTGATGGAATAGTGCACACCTCATCTCTCTTTGGTTAGCTAAGAAGGCTTGTAAAAACTTGGGTTTGCATGTTCTAGACCATATATGCCAATTGGCTTATTTGATATTCCAAATTCTGCAAGTTCCTCGTCGTTTCTTATTGTAATGGAAGAGTGCTCATAGCCAAACTCTCTACGATCTCCTATAAGGAAATCCCATGAACTTGTGGCGGCAATGTTGAAGATCGAGGTATAGGTTAAAAGTGCGACTGTTGTTGGTAGTACTTAGGTGAAGAATTGAATCCATACTGCTTCATATCCCACAATATAGGACATATACAAGGAGGTTAGCTCGAAAATGAGCAAATATCATATGCCTTAGCTTCTTCTCCATCCATCATTACTTACTTTATTAAGGATGCAATATTCACCACTTATTGTCCCAACCTAGAATAGCAAGAAATTTAAACTCATCATTAGAATAATGAAAGTACGAAAGATCAGAATTAAAAGCACTTTGATAATGATCCATTGCCATTTTAAGTTCTTAAAATTTGAAGAAGTTTTGAAACAAAAAAAAAAGGAAGATAAGGTGATAAAGATAAAGAAAAACAAAAATAAAAACACCACAAGAAATGGCAAAATATGACACTAACTACCTAGTAGCAAGGCTAAAACTTTGGTGGAGTTTTTGAAAACTACCAAATAATAAATACTTACCATAACTTCCTAACTATGTATTAAGGCAAGTTAGGATCATCCCCACAAAGAACTAATAGTGTTTTTTTAACTATTTCCAATGTTTCACAAATCCAAAAAGAAAAGAAATAAAAGAACCCTGATGCGATATAATTAAAAAAATAGAAAATAAAACTAATAAAATTAAAGGAATAAAATGTTAAAGTAACAAGAAATAAATAAAAAAGAAGAAAAGCTGAGTAGAAGATATTATCTATATTCATGAATTACATTCGATCATGGAAAACATGTAAATTGTGTTATGCCTAAGATGATAACTTATAGACTTAGGTACGACCTTTGTCCTCATTCCTCAAAATTTAGATAAATCCTATACAGTAAAAAACTTATCCTTAACTATGTGATAATCTAGGATACAATCCCTAGATTCAAAGGTGCAGCAATATTAAACACTAGAGAACAGCTAACTTAAGCCATAATCTTACATGCACGGATCATGTAATGTAAACAATCAAAACTTTAGGCTAAGTTGATTAAGTCTTAATTAAAAATTTAATCTAGTTATTGCCTTTCTAGATAATCTCTAATGAAAATTATGGATCAATAGATAAAACTTAGCAACTTTTAGGGGTTAAATTTATAATATTTTTGGTTATTATTTGATGTCAATTGAACCCTATTTTGGTGCTTAAATGTTCAATTTATGTGTTATTATATTTACATTGTAGGATGGAGCTTAAAGATGGAGATTGAAGTAAAAAGATGGAAGTTGTGTCAAAATCAAACTGAAATTCAACTTACAATAGCGGGCACCAGGGTGTCGCGATGAACAATATAAAAGAAAGAGTCAAAATGAGACTAGTCAAATATATTCACTCCAAATCTCCAAAATTAGGCATGCTCGTGCTGTCTGAAAGTGTAAGTGAGAGGCTGTAGGAACTGTCAAAATAGAAAAATAACAACAAAAGATGAAATCAAACATGAGAATTCAGATCTGGAATTTAGAGAGAGAATTGCTCTTCCTTCTCTCTTAGTTTTTTTTATAGAGTTTCTTAGCCTAAAAAAATTGTAATTCCAGTTATATTGTATGTTTTGAGTTGATGCTTGTTGGATAACATTGCTAAAACAAATATCTTTGTTTTAAAATGATCATAGGGGTTTTTAAACTCATATTATCACTTTTTTACTCCATTTTTTAGATTAATCAAAGTTCTTATGCTTGTGCTCATATATAAGAATGTCCTTTGATTGTTTAACAAGATCTTGATGAAATAGAGCTTTATTGGAGTTCAGAATAAAGTTGGAAATTCAAGATACATCTAGAAGTATTTCTTGGATATTTTTATAACCTCTAAACATTATTTTATAGTTCATATTTTTTGATCTATCAAAGTATATGCTTTAAGATGCATGTGTTGTATGCTTTGATGATTATGTGTGGTTAAATCTATTTTCCAGCTTAGGATTGGTGTTTTAATGTTTTAAGAGAGCATAATTAGATGTATTAATGTCTGATTTTTTTTGTTGAAGGTATTAAAGTTCTAATTCTGAGTTGATCACTTAAGATTAGAGTGAAAGATAATCTAAGACTTGAGAAATCAACTTAGGTTGTTGAAAAAAAATCAATAAAGAAAAAAAAATCAATGAATGAATAATCAAAATTTGATTATTTGTGAGAGTTAGAGATCTAAGACTATAAATATAGAAATTAACTTCTTGAAATTAAAGCTCATTGACCAGATTTAAAGTATAACCAAACTTTAAACAAATTTTAATAAAGAAAAGGCATAAGTCTTAACCTTAGCTTTTTCTTGAATTTCCTTTGTTCTTTATCATTCTTAATCATTCTCTTAGGATTTTTGGGTTATAATTCAATTTTTCTGAGTTATTAATCTGTTACATTGATTTTTCTAGTTTGTTTGGCTTCTTATTAACAGTTTATGGACGTTTTCAGATACTATTTTTGGATTTAGTCATTCTTGAATGTTTAGATTAAGTGTTTTAAGGGTTTTGAGCTTGATATTTCAAGAAAAATGTATGAATGTTGGTTTTAATTCAATTGGTAACTTTGATTTCTAGTTTCTAGATGAATTTCAATTGTTCAAGCTTTTATTCTAGGTTGTGTTTGTTCTGATTTCCATTAGCTTTAATCATTGATTGGATTATTTTCTTGTTTTATTTTAGTTTTTAATAGTTTTAGAGATAAATCTTTACATAATTTTACATTGTGTAATGTTTTACATTCAGCTTGGTTTTTTTTCTTAATGTGTTAGAATTTTTGTTTCATAGGTAATTAGTTTGAGAATTGTGGATTGGTTATTATTTTTTTAATTGCTAGTATGGATAGCTTATGCTTTCATTAGGTAAAGTATTGAATTGTGGTTTATTTGATTATTGTTAATTTTCCAACTTTGATTTTCTTAATTTAGATATGGATTTTGTTTATTTAATGCTTTTTTGAATCATTATAAGCATCTGTGGCTAGGTTTCTTAGAGGTTTGGATATATTGGAAGGATGAAGAGATGAAACTTTTGATAATGGAGTTGAACTTGTCCTGAATTGGTGCTTGTAAGTCTGGATTGGATTGGGACTTAGGTTACATGTCAAGAATTAGGAGTTGCTTCTAGGTTTGATCACCCTATAAGTAACTTCCTAATCCAGAAGATAGGATTGAGTGTGTGATACGCAATAATCCATAGCGATTCCTAGAAGTAGCAATAGGTTAGTTGAATTTTGTTAGCATACTTATTAAACTAATCTAGGTTCCCATACCTTTAGGCTAAATCTTCAGAGCATATAAGTAGATGACCTAAGTTATTCGCTCCTTAGTACCTAATCCATCTTCACTATTGAACATAAAGAGCCTATTGTAGGTTATAGTGGAGATAAGGGCATTGTTAGAGCTTGTTAGTTTTGCTTGCTTAAGAGGAACTGAGGGTTTGAGAGCTTATTCGAGCCCATAAGATAACACCGTGACTAGAGTACCTCTTATTTAGATTCAAGAATCAATGATCATCTTGAAATCCTGAGAAAATCTCCAACCCATTTCTTTGCTATTGTTATTTTCCTATATTTCCTTTGTGTTTATCTTTCTATTTACATTCATTGCATCTTAGCTTATTTTGCTCTCATCACTTCAAGGTGTTTTCTTTTCTTTTTCTTCTAACATTTGAAATAGACCTAACATTCTAGTTCCTTGAGGTTCGATCCTAACTCACCATTTACTACATAGTAAGATACAATTACGAATTACTATTTGGTAGTTGGCGACAAGCTATCAAAATTTTGTCACTGTTGCAGACTGTTGTTCGTTGGTTGAATAGATTAAAAATATGAGTTCTTTAAATCGATTTTACTTTGAAAACCAATGTCACAAAAGGCAAGTACATCTATCAAACAAGTAATAAAGTGGAGTAATTTTCAAACTCCGAATGTCAAACCCACGGGGAAAATAGTGGTATTCTTAAGTTAAATACTATATTAATTAGATTACAATTATCTAGGAAATTCCAAATTAATTAATTAAAAATATGAAAAGATAAAATTAAAAAACTATCCTAATTTTACTTCAAACCTTGCAATTTTGAATTTTAAAATGATTTATAAAATTACTGAAAATGATAAACTTGTTCAATCTAGCTCTGGATAAGTGATTAATGAATTAATTGAGCTTAAAAACAAATTCAAAGACAAATTAGAGTTCCTTCAAGAATTCAAGACAAAGGTATGGTTAAGACTTATGTATTTTCTCTATTAAACTAAGTTTAAAGTTTGGTTATACTTTAAATCTAGCTAATGGGATTTAATTTCAAGAAGATGAGTTCTAGAATTTTAATCTCAGATCTCTAACTCTCACA
>JAOXYD010245902.1:0-16748 GCA_028565735.1 Pinacopodium congolense
TAATCATGCATAAAAATCTATAATAGATATCATATCACACCTATTACAGATTTCTATAATCAAGAACATTATTATATAGATAATAATTTGTAATAGGTCTAGGAAGTTGGCTCATAGATGTTAATCATGTCTCAACTTTTTACAAATATAATTGACTTGTGCTCCATTCAATGCTTTCGTGAAGATATTTCCAAATTGTTCTTTAGTTTTAACATATCCTATTAAGATCAAGTTTTCTTGTACTTCTTCACAAATAAAGTGATAGTCTATTTCATTATGTTGAAGTAATGTGTAAAGTGGTATGATTATCACACTACAATTTTGTTAGGATTGAAACTTTAAGATCAATTTCTTTTAAGAGTTGATATATCCAAATGATTTCAGATTTTGAACTAGATCATAATAATGTTGCTTCTTACTTTTCCATGAGACTAAATTTCCTTCAACAAAGACACAATAGCGTGTAGTGGATTTTCAATCAATATTAGAACCTGCCTAATTAACGCCTGAGAAGTATTCAATATAGGTATGTTCATGATTTTTATATAGTATTTCTCGACCAAGAACTCCAATTAAGTAGCATAGAATTTTTTTCTAAGGTTGTTTAGTGTTGAATTGTTAGAGAAGATGTAAATTGACTTATAATATTGGCAGCATAAGCAATATTAGGGGAAGTTATTGTAAGGTAGTTTAATTTTCCAACTAGTCTCCTATATTTCTCAATGTCTTCAAATAAATCCCCATTATTGGTGAGTTGTAAATTACGTATCATTGGATCATAGCGTTGTTTAGCCCTTAATTTCTAGTTGTGGTAATTAAATCAAATGCGTATAGGGTAGTGATCCTGCGAGGGTGAGCTAACTCCAAAAACCCGTCCTCTGAAATGCATTTCTTGTTTCTTATCAATTCTATTCTTGGAAAATGCTTCAAACTTTTAAATCTTTTGTATGAAATTGACTACATAGGAAGGATTTCAAACATGATATGCTTCTAATACCACTTCTAGTAATGATAAGATCATCCACCCATACATCAAGAAGAATAATTCTAGATGTTGAGTGTTAATAGAAAAAAGAGTCATCATTTTTGCTCTTAGTCATGCCATAACTTTCCATCACCTGACTAAATTTTCCAAACCAAGCACGAGGACTCCATTTTAAACCATATATATTTTTACGAAGATGGCATACTTTCCCATACTCCCCTTGAGCAACAAATCTAGATGTTTGCTCCACGTACACTTCTTCTTGAAGGTCATCGTGTAAAATGCATTCTTGATATTAAATTGTTTTAAGGGCATGTGCTATGGGAATGAATAAATGAATAGAGGTCATTTTAGTAACATGAATGAATAAATGAATAGAGGTAATTTTAGTAGCAGGAGAGAAAGTATCAGAATAATCCACACTATATGTTTGAGTATAGCCTTTGTCCAAAAGTAAGCTTTAAGTCGAGCAATATATCCATCATAATTGATTTTGACTACAAATGCGCATTTGCATCCAATAGTTTTCTTTCCTTTAAGTAAGTTTATGGAATCTCATGTACCTTTAGCATCTAAAGCATTCCTTTCCTGAATTATAGCATTGTGCCAGCCAGGATGGTATAAAGCTTTGTGACACGTTTTGAAAGTATCACATATTCAAATGAGGTAACAAAAGAATATAAGGAGGAACATAATTGATTACAAGATTCAAAAGAGGAAATAGGATAAGTACATGGTGCTTACCTTTGCGAAGAGTAATTGGGAGAATAGAATGATCAAATGTTGGATATGATGTTAGAGAAGAGATAGGTACTGAACTTAGAGTGATTTCATCTTCTAAAATAGACTAGATGAATTGGTGGTGGTAGATGTGTAATAGCATCAGGTGTAGAAATAGCATTAGGGGTCTGATAAGTTCTTTGATACGCTAGTTGTTCATTAGCAACTTGATTAGAAGGTGAATCCACAAACAAGAACGGAATGTGTTCATTGACACAAGATATTTTTGAAGATTAGGATAGTGGCATTGATATCCCTTTTGTCAATGAGAGTAGCCTAGGAAAACAATTTTAAAGATCTGGGATCTAACTTCGTGACCTGAGGACGAGCATCACCAACAAAAAACCTGGTATCAAAAATTCGTGGTGTAATAAGAATCAAAGCTTGTGTAGGAAAAAGAGTATATGATATGGAATCTCACCATGAAGAACAAATTATGGTATGCGATTGATCAAGAAATTGGCTGTGGAGATAACATCAGCCCAAAAACCCTTACATGCTTTATAAATATGAGAAATGTTGCCTTTTTTAGTGTATAAAAATTTTAAATACTTTGTTAATTCTTTGACATATTGACAATGATTAATTAGACTAACAACTTCGTTGTTGATAAAGAGTTCTTGATCTTTAAGAATATTCGAGCATCATCACTCAACCATATTGTATGAATATGGCACGATGGTGGATCATTAGTGAGGTGGTGGTCTTTAGAGATACTCCGTAGGTAAATTCAAATTTCCTTATATACCAATTCAAATAATTACGCCCAGTTATCTTATGTTTTTTGATCTTAGACATCATACAAATGACATCAGTCACAACCAAACTTTTTTGTTTGTAAGCCATATAAGAATAGAATAAATCAAGCCACAAAACTTAAATGCATAACGAGAAAATCAAGAAACCACAAACAAAGGCTTCTAGGGTAGAGAGAAGACAACAATGCGGATTTGGTCTCGCTAACCAAACAAGTCCCTCAGCTTAAATTTCTCATCTTCTAATGGCTCGTACAAAGAAAATTGCTAGGAAATCCATAAGAGGCAAGGCTCTAAGGAAGCTGTTGGCAACCAATGTGACGAAGAAGTCTGCTTTGGCAATGGGAGGCGTTAGGAAGCCTAACTCATCGATAGTAGCTAGGTCAGCTAATGGGAGGCTTATTTGGTGAGGCTGATGATACACAGATCGATAGTGCAATTGGTAGCAATCAGAGCGTAGTCACATTCACAGGCTTTATAGGCGGCGCATAAGGTTCACTTGTGGGGCGTTTGAGGTTGAGATTTCAAGGAGACATAGATTGGTTGCACGCGCTCCAACAATGATCAATGGTGAGAACAAATGGCCCCCAAAAATGAGTGAACTAGAGATATCGATTTTCTATTCTTCTAGATAGAACTTAGGGGAAAAAAAAGATCTTTACTTCCTAGGTAGAGCTCACTCGACATATCTGAATGATTGCTTTGATACCATGTAAAATACAGAGGTATTGTTGTATTATGTTAAATGAATTTGTACAAGTATTGATACATATTTATGTTAAATATAGAGGATTTTGAGTGATTGAACTTATGTATCTTATTAGAGGAAAGTTTCTTTACATATATACACTAGAAACCCTACCTAAATAAGGAATATACAAATGTTAGCTCCTTTGATTTAAGTTTGACTATTTAAGTAGAAAAGTATATAAAATACATTAATTGCATTAAAAAGTAAGGTAATTAAATCAGCCAGTTGACAGTTAATTGACAACTGAATTTTCTAACTAAATCAGCTAGTTAGCAATTGGTTGGCAACTAAATCTTCTGACATCCCCCTTTAAATTGATGTTAGTAAGTCTACAAGCATCAATTTGCCAACAAAAAAATTATGGCGTTGATGTGTCATGGATTTGATGAAGATATCGACAAGTTGTAGGTTGGTACAAGTGTGAGGCAAGGTAATAAGTTGATGATTATAGGCTGCTCAGACGAAGTGACAGTCAACCTCTATATGCTTGGTATGCTCATGGTGGACGGCATTGGAAGCAATTCGGAAAACACTAGTGTTATCAGCATGTAATGGAGTTGGTTGAAGTCGCAGAAAACCAAGTTCAGTCGGCAGACCACGTACCCAAATGGTCTCAGAACAAGTAGCAGACATGCACGATATTTTGCCTCAGTAGATGACTTGGATACATAGTTTTGTTTCTTGCATTTCCAAGAGATAAGAGCATCACCAAGAAACATACACAAACCAGTAGTGGATTTCCTCATGTCCGGACAACCAGCCCAATTCACATCGTTGTAGGCTTATAGTTGGGGCGAAGAATTAGTAGGAAAAAGTAGGTCACGATTAGGCGTGCCAAGAAGATATCGGATGATGCAGCGGATGAAAGATAGGTGAAGTTGTTGAGGAGATCGTATGAACTTACTAACAGTGTCAAAAACATAAGAGATGTCTGGTCGAGTAATGGTTAGATAAATAAGACTACCAACCGACTTACGATATAAAGTAGGATCCTTAAGAAGCTTCCCTTCATCACATTGATATTTCACGTTGACTTCCCTAGGAGTGTCAATAGAAGCACTGCCTGTAAATCTTGCCAACTGAACTAGATCTTGAGTATACTTGTGCTGATTCAAGAAAATACCTTGGGGACGGTGATGAACTTTCAATCCCAAGAAATAGGTAACTTGGCCAAGGTCTTTCATGTGGGAAGAGTGGATTTAAACTTTTAAACCATGTGCTGGTTGCCTGCTTTAAGCCATATAAGGAGCGTTTTATTTTGCCAACATCATTATGGAAGGAATTAGGCATGTCAGATGGAAGTTTTATAGACTTCTTCCTTGAGGTCACCATGTATAAACGCATTCTTAACATCCATTTAAAGTAAAGGCCATGATTGAGATGTTGCAAGTGCTAGGATGGTTCACACTGGTCATTTTAGCTATCGGTGCAAAAGTCTCTTTATAGTTTAGACCATACTCTTGTTTATACCCTAGAGCCACTAACTGAGCCTTGTAGCGATCTGTGGATCCATCAGAATGAAGTTTGATGGAGAACACAAATTTGCTACCAAGTGATTTGATAAAGGAAGGTTGTAGTACAACATCTCAAGCTTGGTTCTCTTCAAGAGTAAGAAGTTCTGTTTCAATAGCCTTACGCTAAGACTCATGTTCCATTGCTTGTTTATAAGATAAGGGAATAGTAATAGAAGTCAAAATGACTTCCAAAGATAAAGGATTAGAAAGGCCATACTTATCTAGTGGTTTAGTAACTCGTGTACTACCTCTGGGAATGAGGGATTCAGTTGGTGTCAGAGGATCAGTAGCAAGGAAAGAAGCTTGAGGGGGCGCAGAAGAAGTAGAAGGTAGATTTATTATGGTTTTGGAACATCTTTGATGCACCAAAAGTGGTTTAGAATTTTCTTGATTTGCAATACAATTAGGAAAAATTGGCAATATAGAAAATGAAGGAGAAATAGAGTCTTGATTATTGGAAAAGAAATACTGATTTTCATGAAAAATGACATTTCGAGAAATGCTAACACGATGGAGATTAAGATCATAACAACGAAACCCTTTGTGATGCACTAAATATCTTAGAAAAGCACATTTAATTGATTGGGCTGTGAATTTTGTGTGTTCTTATGTAATGAGATGAACATAACATACACAACTAAAGGTACGAAGATGAGAATAATTGTGGGAATGACCAAATAACCTATGGAAAGGAGATACATGATGCAATGAAGGAGAAGGTGACCTTTCTGACTAGAGATTATTAGCATTGATATTGTTATAATTACACCTATAATCTCTCCTATAATTGAGAGATTTCCTGCAGTTAATAGTTAGATTACTTCTTAAATAGTCTTAGGAATTTTGTATATAAACCCTTGATCATATGTACACAAATTATTATGAAATACAAATTATTTTTCAACTTTCAACATAGTATTAGAGTCCTATCTAATTTAGGGGCTATTTTTTTTACGGCTTCCAAATAGGATAGCACCCTGGCTGAGTTATACTTGCCCCAAAAGCAGTATGTTTTTCTTCTCACCTCCCACCTAGATTGCTTCAGCTGTGATTGGCAACTCCACTGTGAAAAACCCGTCGTCAATAGCACCACGTGCCGCTACAATCTCTCTACCGTCTCCGCGTGTGAGCACCACGCGCCACCCTTCGGCTAGTGTTTCGCCTTCGTTTTTCTCCACCAGGGTCGTCGGCCTCTTGCCTCTCCTCCAATGGTGTTAGACGAACCTCTTGTGACTGGTGCCCTTGCTGGCTCTCCTTGGTCGGCTTTTGTTTTTTTTTGATATGTTTGGTATTTTCATCTGCCCATACACCAGCAACACTTTTTTGAACAGCTTCTATTTACTCTATTGGCATATTTTTGTTGGTTTTCCTAAGTAATACTAAAGAAGATGGAGGGAAAGAAGGTAATTCTGTCGAGTTTCGATAATTCTTGACTTCAAATCAGTCCCGTAAAACTTGATGGAACTAATTATGTTGCTTGGTCAAGATCTTGTTTATTTTTCATCAAAGCTGGAGGATTATAGGGTTACATTAATGATGAGAGTAAGAGACTCGACGTCAATAATCCAGATTATAATCAGTGGGAGTCCGAGAATTCTCTCGTCATGTTTTGGCTCATCAATTCAATGAAACCGTCATGTCTAACAAGTGACGGTCTTTTCGTTCTGCTACACCATTCTTTTGAGGGGGGTAACAGTACATGCCTTTGTATTGTTTAGTTATTTATAACTCATTCCTAATCACCCCAATCCTTCCTAAATTATGTGGTTATGGTGAAAATATCCTCTAAGTCATTATTTCATTTCTTGCACAATGTTGAACCATCCTTAGATCCTAGATTCATGATTTGTGTTTCATCCAATCTGAAATGAAGAGCTACCACTAAAACAATCTGATGGATATCTGCTTTACAAGGCATTGGAGGTCCTATGATAAGAGCAAGAGCTAAGCACATAAAGGAGGCTTTGCAAGGGTTAATAAAAGACATTTAAAACAATGAGGCTATTTTGGAAGATTCTAAAACATTATTACGATTGATTACGTATTTCAAGCCCAAGACGATGGACAAGGGTTAACATAAGAAAAACAATGCTTGGAGTCTATCTGTAGGGATGATCTACATACTTATTTTAATGAAGCCTGATTTGAAAAGATTAAAGACCTGAGCTTAGAGAAAAATTTTGTATTTTAAATATTTGTGATTAATTCTTATTAGTTTTCAAGTTATTTTTAGAGGGATTTTAAATTCAAAAACTGATTTGAATTCCTAGTCAAGTCTTTCCTATTCAGTTATGATTAGAATTCATTAGGAAGATCCTTCCTTGTGGGGATTTCATCTTTTGGTGCCTATTTGAAGAGGCAACCTAGTGTAATACGAGATCATCATATCATTAATCAAATTTTAGTGTTTTTCTTCTCTGTTGTGAGAGCCTTTCTCTTTATTCTTTATTTAAGAACTAAATTAGATCTCTTCAAGGTAACTTGCAGTGATCAACTTATAACTTTGGTTTCAATCAACAAGTTTGGTTGGAGTCGGGTTCTTTACTTGATTCAAGACAGATTTTGGGGTTTCTTTTTCCATGTTGGTTTTATGTCTTCAGTGTTTCTTCACTAACATTCATACCATTTGGTATCATAGTAAAAACAAAAGGTTCTACCCTTTTTTTCATTTCTTGATTAATCTTATTTCTTTTTATTCCTGTTATTCTCATGTCTTTGCTCTTGATGCAATCTCCATACAGAATAAATTTGGATAGCCACATAAACAAGACAAATTCCACCTCTAAGAAAGCTAAAACAAGTCACAATAAACACAAATAAAGAATAAATGAGAAGAGGGTGTGATATTATATGTTTATGAAAACATAAGCCAAGTTTGAATGCCACATTTCAGAATAAATGAGAAGTGGATGTGATAAGTCAGGTTTAAACGCCACAAGATTAAATCAATCTTGATTAGTTTTGTAGTTCAATGAAGAACTTAAGGGAAGTTTCTCATAATTCTCATAAAAAGATGTCCAAAAATGTTTTTGAATGCATAAGATGCATATTTATATGCCCTAGGACTAAACCTAACAAAAGAAGTGAAAAAAAGTCTGTTTGGTATGCCCATTAGCCCAAAATTCATACTACCCAGCCTTAATGGGCTAATAAGCCCATTTCTGACCCAGTTGAATCTAATATATACCCACTAAGTACTCCACCACATTAATAATACTTCGGCTACATGTTCCATCTTCAAGGCTTCACTTTTGGCCCAAAATAACTTGTTTGGTGCAGATATCTTGAATGAACCCATTAAGTGCTTCTTTCATCTTCTTAGCCCTTAACCTTGTAATTGGACCATTTGAAACGTTCAATAGGTCTTTAGTAATTATCAGCATTTTGGTTCCTTGGTTCTTATCATTCTCCCATTCCTCAAAAGGAGTTAAGTTGCTTCTCCACCTTCATTGCTATATGAACCATGTCCTCAAGTTCCACATAATGCTGCAGCTCAACCACATTAGCTATGTCTCTGTTCAATCCATGTAAAAATCATGCCATAGTTGCCTCTCTATCCTCTTCAACATTTTCTCTAATCATGGAAATCACCATCTCTTTATGGTAATCCTCAACGCTTTTACTGCCTTGAGTTAGTCTTTGTAGCTTTTGATATAATTCCCTATAGTAATGATTGGGAATAAATCTCTTTCTCATCATAATCTTCTTTTTCTACCCATGTACAAAGAAGTCTCTTGTGGTTTCTTCTTTTAGCTGAAACATTCTTATCCAACTAAATAATTGCATAGTCGGTGAATTCAATAGCTGTAAGCTTGACTTTCTTCTTTTCAAAATAGTTATGACAATCAAAAACTAACTCCACTTTCTTTTCCCATTCTAAATAATCTTCAGGATCATTCTTCCCTTGAAATGATTGTCCATCTTGATGCTTTCCAAGTCACGATCATAGGCACCATGTCTTCCACCAAATCTCCTTTTACCTCTATTATTATTAAATCTGTCCAATAAGTCACCATCATTCAAATCAATTTCATCCCCTCTATGGTCATCATAAGTTTCATTGTCATTGTGTCTCTCTTGCCTTCTAGCATTAGGAACATCACGAAGTCTCTCTCTTTGCAAATTTGTAATTTCAGCATCTTGTCTATCCATTATTATGTCCCTTATCTCTCCAAACATAATAGTAATGCGCTCAAATTGTTTTTGCATTGCTTTGAGAATGAAGTTGTCACTATTTTCTCCACCAAGAATACACTTAGCATTGGGACAACGTTGTAAATTTGCAAGAAAAATTAGAAAAAAATAACTCACCAACACTCCCTCACATGTTTCTCTCAAATTATTGTCACTCAAAACTCGTGTTTACTCTTTTAAATGGCTTTTGTTATAATGAGCTCACTCGAGTCTTTTACGACTCAAAGTCCCTCTTTAGGCTCTTTAAAGAACTATCCAATCGAAATCAAGACAAATTAACCTTAAGCGCCAAACTCAGGAGAATGTAACAAATCTATAGATTTAGATTGATAAGAGATCAGAAAACAAAGTAGGAATGATACATCAACAATAGGTGCTTGAGTAGCAAAAGAATCTGATCTGGTTGTGTACATAGAAAATTAATTTGACTAGTTTTCAAGAGTCCAAGTTTTATCAAGGCTTACTAGATTTTGATTTGCACATTTTGTCATTTTTTTTCGTTTTTTTTGCTACAAATCATAATATAATGACTTAAGTAATCTGCACAATCTCGATTACCCAGAAATTCATATGATCTAAAATCCAGTGGCACAAAATTAACTAACAATACAAATAGATGCTTGAACACAGAAATTAGAGATCTAAATGAGTTAGAGCACGAATAGATACTTAGGGAGATGAAGAGTCGCAAACAATACAAAAAACAAACCCGCAAAATCTACTAAAAAAAATGAATCTAACCAGAAAACAAAGATCTAACAAGAGGAAAACGAAAAGACAAAAATGTACAAGAATACAAATCTAAAAAATCTACCCAGAAAAATGAATATAACCAGAAAATGCATGGCTAATAAAAGGAAAATGAAAAGACACAAATGAACAAGAGCACAAATATGTAAAATTTGCCTAGAAAAAAGAATCTGACCAGAAAATGAAGATCTAATAAGAGGAAAAATGAATAAGAACAAAAATATGTAAATTCATTTTCTAATAGATAAGAAGAAAAGGATAAATCCATCTTGATTGAGAGGCCAAAGCTCTTAAACCAACTGATGTAATCTCCAAAGGGACTAAATCTGGACAGCCACATAAACAAGACATATTCCACCTTCAAGAAATCTAAATTAGGTCACAATAAACATAAATAAAGAATAAAAGAAGGATATGGATGCCTCACTCCAGAATAGATGAGAAGATGGAGTGATAAGTTAGATTTGAATGCCACAAAATTGAATCAATCTTGATAAATTCTATAGTTCACATAAGATGCATATTTATATGCCCTAGGACTAAACCTAACAAAAGAAATGAAAACAAATCTATTTGGCATACTCATTAGCTCAAAATTCATGCTACTTAGGCTTAGTGGGCTAAATGCTTGGACCACTAAGTGCTTGGATGACATTAGTAATACTTGGGCTGCATGTTCCATCTTCAATGCTTCTCTTTTGGCCCAAAATAACTTGTTTAATGCAGATATTTTAAATCGACCCATTAAGTGCTTCCTTCATCTTCTTAGCCCTTGACCTTGTAATTGGACCATCTGGAATGTGCAATGGGTCTTTAGTAATTGTCTGCACATTAGTTTGGTTCTCATCACCGTCCTTGGGTGCACCTAGTTTGGTCAATAGCTATTATGCCTACAGGGTTTCCTTCCTTAGTTGGCCCTCAAAGGGAAACTTGCTATCAAAAGACTCCAGTTTGACAATTGTACTAACTTTTGTATCCTCTGTATGGCTGATGAGGAAAGCCATGATCACCTATTCCTCAACTATAAATACTCTCTTACGCTGTGGATCAATATCATACAATTTTACTGTCTTAACTGGCTCCTTAGTCCTAAACTAGCAATTGGTTGATCCATCAATCCAAGGGTAAATCTACTAAAGCTGCCTTGTTCAAAATTATTTTCTCCTCTTATATCTCTATCTTAAGGAAGGAGAGGAATGAAAAAATCTTTAAGGCTGAACAAATTCTTATGTAGAGCCTCTTTACTTCTACCTTCCAATAAGGAATGTGTTTAATTTTCAAAAGCACTTCCTTGAATGAAAACCAAGTTTTTAAAGAATGCCATGGAAGGATTTCTTCTAAAGTAATGCTAAAAGAATTATTTATTTGTTTGTTGAATTTGAAAATCAATACTGTCTACCTACATAACACGAAATAAGGTGCTTTTATACTAACCCTAATGACCTAGCCGAATTCCCTAAGTGTAGGAATTGGGTTTGACCCATCCTAGTTTATAAGAACAACTTCCTAACATATAAGCTAAAATAAGCTCATTAGGTCCAAAACAAACTTAACATTTAAATAGGGTTATTTAAGGCTAGAATCCACGTATTTGGGTCCTATATAGCATAACTTTCTATATGCCAGAGAAGAAGCTAAAACACTTGGGAACATTTTACTAAGGTTTATAATGATGATTCAAGGTGCAGAGTAATCTGTTGGACTTGTTGAAGAAGGCTGGGCCTGATACATAACTTGAAAAAACTTATTTGTTATAATTAGGTTTTTTGAGCCTCGTCTTAAATAAAATAACTGCTTGGGCATCTTATTTTATTTATTTAGGACTTTTAATTATGCTATTTAGGACTTAAATAAGTGTATTCTAGCCTTAAATAAGCCTAGTTATGTTTTTGGGTTTGTTTGGGCCTAATCAGATTGTTCTAAGATTATTTGTTAGGAAGTTTATTCTCTTAGACTAGGGTTGGCCAAAACCCAAATCCTAACCTTATGAATTTCTTCTAGGTCATTAGGGTTAGTATACAAACTCCTTATTTGGCAAACTTCATTCATTCAATATTCAGAAAACAAATTGAGTGATCTTTTTTTTGATAAAAAGTAAATTAAAATAAAAAGGGAAAAAGGTCTGTATAAAAGAAAAGCATAGAAGCTCAATCCAAAAGGAAAAAGAAGAACCACAAGAAGCTAGGACTACAAACAGCAAAGAAGGGGAAGGAGAAACAACGTCCAACAAAATAGTACAGCTATAACAAAATAAGCCGAAGCTTGAAAGGAGCAAAAGCACTAACTAGATACCAACAGTAAGAGAAGGGCCAAGACCTAATTTTGCAGCACAAGGGGATTGCCAAATTTTTCAAAGGTTGCTAAAGGTTCATAAAAGCCAATCTCTATCTCCTCTTCTGGCTCTTTTGATCTTATGGCTTTAGCTTCGCCTTTTCCTTAGTAGATCAGTAGATGGGAGTTTTGGCTTTTTTTCTGATTGGGCTTAGGGGCCTCCTTTTGAACTTTCTAACTCTTATGAGAGTTAGAGGTCGAACGAGTTTGAACTTGGGGGTTGTTGCTAGGGGGCAGCCTAGATAACTGGCCCAAGCTGACAGGGCGCATAGTTCAAGAGGTGCTAGAAGCAAGATCATCTTCATCAAAGTCATCTGAATCATAAATCTGAATTGGTTCACTTCTAGTAGGTATTGGACATTTTTTAGATGCACTTCTGTGGGAGAAAATCCATTGTAGGAAGGCTACCCTTTGAGAAAGATAGGCCTCTGCAGATACACTTGAAAAGGAAAAAAGTATAAGACCTACAACACAAAATGGTGAGAAAATTCAAGGTTCCAATTGATATTAATGTCATTATTATTGAACATGGGAGTGTTCTTTTGCATTACTTTATAGATATCATTCCTTGGTGTTCTTTAAAGACTTGGTTTTCATTCAAGAAAGTGCTTGGGAAGATCAAAACCATTCCTTATCACCCCCAATCCTTCCTAATTTCTATAGGTGTAGTAGAAATACCTTCAAAGTAGTTATTTCAATCTTACGAAATGTTGAACAATTCTTAGGTCTTGGATTCTTGATTTGTGCTTCTTCTTATTAGAGGTGAAGAGCTTATTAGTTTTTGGTATTAGAGCCATCTCTATTTCCAAGGTTTGAATTAATTTGTCTCCTTTCTTTCTGTTCAATTTCTTGTCTTTTTAAGAGTTCTTGAGTTTTCGTAGTTATTTTTGGAATCTTGAATCTATTTTCTTTTAGTCTTTTAGTTTTCCTTCTTGTTTTTGTTATTCCATCTTTTTCTTATGTTTTTTTCCATTTCTTTTAGTTCTTTTGTTGGATAAATTTGATATTTATCATCTTGATCTTCTAAGTCTTTTCTTATTCTAAACTTATGAATTCAAAGAATTGAGTTTGGATTGATCTTTTTGAGTTCTTGATGAATCCTTTGAATCCTTAAATTCTCACTTTAAATCTTATTATTGATTCTAGTTGTTTAAAAATTAAAAAAAAGAAAAAAGTGAAAAAGTCCAAAAAAATAAAAGAAAAAAGAAGAGAAAATAAAGAAATAGAAAAGAAACATACATGATTAGATAGTTATCCATATGTTTGCAAATTCTTTAATCTATAAAGATTTGAGCTCTCATTTTGGGTAGAGAAGAAGAACTCCTAAACTTGTTCAAAATCATCCAGATTTGAGTTATTCCCTATTGGAAATGTCAGTTACATCTTTTTCCAATCTGAACACGTTTCTTTCATATATCATTTTCTAATCAAAACATGTTTTTGCATTCTTTTTTTAATCTAAAAACGCCAATTGCATCCTTCTTGATCCAAAAACGTCAATTGCATCCTTTGTTGATCTAAACAAGTCAATTGCACCCTTTATTTATCTAAAAATGTCAAGTACAATCTTTCTTTGATAGAACATATAAATCATATTATGTTTGTTGGGATTAAAATTGTGGGGGTTCTTTGAGTCTCCAAAAATTCAATTTGCTGAATTTGTTTTTTTTCTTTGGCTTCTTTATTATGTTTTCTTATTTTCTTTACATCAATTTGCCTCTTGGGAGTGGTAATTGAAGGTTTCAATTAGTTTGAAAATTTAGTTTGCAAAGAGCAAGAATGTAAGGAATGAGTGATTAGAGAGCAAACATGTGAGGAAGAGACTATTTTCTACTAACTTTTTCTTGCAGGTTCTAAATCATGTCCAACACTAGAAATTCATCATCATCTACTAAGGGTAAAGAGGTGGCTGAAGGTGAAGGGTGGGAGATTAATCCGTTAGTAGTAAAGTAACAACCACAAACCTTTAAGAGGATGTTAGGGAGATGGAGAACATAAGGAGTTGGCAAAAATGTCTTTAAAATTTAATTCTCAATTTAACCCAAGGAAGAGATCACTTGAACCTAGAAACACCTATTATAGTTTGAGGATGATGATTACTGGCTTAGCACCTTTGAAGAAGTTGGGAATTATAGAGGGAATAAAGGTGGTCGAGGTAGAGGAAGAATTGATAGAAACATTGGAGGAAGAGTTGGCTATGATAATGAGAGGGGAGTAAAAGTTAGACTGGATAACAACATAGGTAGTATTAAGATGAAAATACCTACCTTTGTTGGAAAGATGAATCTGGATGTGTATCTAGAGTGGGAGCAAAAGATTGAGTTAATGTTTGAGTGCCATAATTTCACTTATGAGAAAAAGGTTAGTTCCATAATTTCACTGATGGGATCAACATATTGTATCTAGGAGGAGAAATTGAGAACTACCAATTAGCTCTTTGGAGGAGATGAAAACCGAGCGGTACTAAGTAAAGGAGATTCATACCAAGCTTATATTTATAGAGAGCCAAATACTACAGAATCTAACCCAAAAAAATAAAGCTATGGAGTAATACTACAAGGAGATGGAGGTGGCAATGGCATGAGAAAACATAGATAAGCTACAATGGCTCGATTTGTTTATGGTCTCAAAACTAAAATTGCTAATGTAGTGGAGCTACATCATTATATGGAGTTAGAAGATGCTGTACATATGGCTATGGAAGTTGATAGACAAGTTAAAAAGAACTATACTAGCCATGTAAGTGTTTTTACTGCAAGAACTACGTCTTGGAGCAAATAATGGAATAAAAAGGAAGATAAAGTTCCAAATAGCAAGTTTGAAACAACCAAGACTAAAACAGCACAAGGAGATAAAGGTAAGGTTGAATCCTCTTTAAATTCAAGGAGTAGAGATATTAAGTGTTTTGGATGCACAAGCAGAGGTCACATTGCATCTCAATGCCTGAACAAGTGGGCAATGACAATTTAGAATAGGGTGTATGTGTTTGAAAGTCAAAAAAGAGGGATATATGTTAACATGCCTAAATTGGAAGATATTGAACAAAATGAAGATGAGGTTGAGATGGAGGAACCAATGGAGGGGAGATTGATGAGAACCAAGGAACCAATGTATAGCCAGTTACTAAAGACCCATTGCATGTTCCAGAGGGTCTAATTACAAGGTAAAGGGCTAAGAAAATGAAGGAAGCACTTAATGGGTTGGTTCAAGATATCTGCAACAAATAAGTTATTTTGGCCCAAAAGAGAAGCTTTGAAGTTGGAACATGCAGCCCAAGTTTTATTAATATGGTCCAAGTATTTAGAGGGCATATATTAGATTCAGTTGGTTCATAAATGGCTTGATTAGCCCATTAAGGCTGGGTATTACGAATTAAGATACACCAAACAGATTTGTTTTCAGCCCATTTATTAAGGTTTAAACTTAGGGCATATAAATATGCATCTTATGTATTCAGAAACATCTTTTGGCATCTTTTTATCAGAATTGAGAGAAATTTCGCTTGGTTTCTTCATGGAACTGCAGAACTTATTAAGATTGATTCAATCTTATGGAATTCAAACGTGACTTATCACTCGCTCTTCTCATCTTTTTTGGAGTGTGTCATCCATATCCTTCTTTTTATACTTTGTTTGTGTTTGTTATAACCTAATTTAGCTTTCTTAAAGGTGAAAATTTGTCTTGATTGTTGTGGGTGTCCGAAAAAAGAAGACAAAAAAGAAAAGAAAGAACTGTGCAAATCAGAATTTGGTCAGCCTTGTTAAAACTTGAAAACTCGAGCACTAGCTAATCAGATTATTTTTGTGTTCTTTTTTACACAATCAACTAGACTAGTTCTTTTGTTGGAAGACGTGATGCCTATAACCATAACTTGGGAAGCATCAAGATGAACATTCCATCTTTTCAAGTGAAGAATGATTTTGAAGCACATTTAGAATGGGAAAAGAAAGTGAAGTTGGTCTTTAATTCTCATAACCATTCTAAAGAGAAGAAAGTCAAACTTGTAGCTATTGAATTCACCGACTATGCAATTATTTAGTGGAATCAGATTGTTTTAGCTAGAGGAAGAAACTGTGAGAGAGTTATTCGTACTTAGGCAGAAATGAAGACTATCATGAGGAAGAGATTCATTCCAAATCATTACTATAGGGAATTATATCAAAAGTTGCAAATAATCACCAAAACAAAGGTGACTAAGCTTGTGTTTGTTATATTTCTAGTTCTAAGAGAAGTTAGAGGATTTGCGTAATGATGATGAATAGTTTGGGGAATAGCAGGTGTCCTTGCCTTAGGCCCAAATCATGCTATCTAAGGCTAAGACGGAGGTGTTTTAAAAGCCTAGGGAGAAGGGAAATCATCTAATAAAGCATGCATTTCTTGTTCTGGCAACAAATTGATCTTACCAACTTGGCCAGCCTACTCAGCAGTCTTTAGGACAAGTCCCTGAGGGGGTGAACCTTGAAGAAAATTTTAAGGCTGGCTTGCCATGAGTTCTTCATAAGAACTAGAGATAAATTTCTTCCTTGTCAATCACCATTCTCTTCTAGTATTAGAAAGAGTTTGAGGCTTACAACTAAATGGGGATTTCCACCCTATGTTTATATCCCTTAGCATAACTGCCATTTCATAGGACTCAGGAAGGGGTTTTGAAATATAACATCTTGCATATGGAGTGCGTTGCATCTTAA
>JAOXYD010245913.1:0-16747 GCA_028565735.1 Pinacopodium congolense
CTTGATTGTTTATGATCTATTGATATGTTATGATCTATTGATATGATGCTATAAAGCACATGTTTTTATTGCATGTGCTTTAGTGAAACACCATAGAAGGTGTGCTTCGTGACTTAAATTGGGGGAATTGATTTATGTTGGTTGTTGATGGTGGTATCGGCTGCTCTTTGCCTTTAAAATAGATTTGATAGGTTTCTCTTCACCTAGGATAAAGAAGATTTGTTAATCCTTAAATGTGAATTGGATTGGATTAGGCCTTGTAAGTGCATTAAAGATTGCATTAGGCATTTATATTGCATTTTTTGCATTTGAGCCCTTATCTTATATTGATTTTGATCAAGGTTTAAGAGCTATATAAGTTTGTATTGAAACTCAAAGGAGCTTGGTTTAGGGACTGTCCTTATGGGAAAAAATTGTATAATTTCGTTGAGATTCTTCATGTTACTCTTCACTTATTGGAAAGGAAGATTAATAGGTTCCTCTTAACCTTAGAACAAGATTGTGTATAGGTTTCTCTTGACCATTAAACAAGATTGTTGAGTTACTCTTCACCTATTAGAAAGAAAGATTGATAGGTTCCTCTTGGCTTTTACTAAGATTATTGGAAATGTTCCTTTTGGCCTTTAACAAAGATTGTTGTAAAGGGTTCCCCTTGGCCATATAATCAAGATTATTGTAAGGGTTACTCTTCACCTAATTAAAGTAAGATTAGGTGTTAATGAATTTCCAACAAATAGTTGGAGAGAGGATATAGTATATCTTTGGGGTAAGCAAACCTCTATAAATCTTGGTGTTCATCTCCTCCTTATCCTCTTTATATTTATGCTTATTGTGTTTGGTTTATTATTAATTGAATTCATTTAATATTGGTATAAAGTTTTACATTCCATTTAGGTTGAATTTTGGTTAGAGATTGCATTTTATTAAAATTGGCAAGAGGTGTTTAAAGTGTTTTAATTTGTTAAGAATTTTTTAAACATCTAATTCACCTCCCTCTTGGGTGCCATAGGGCTTATAAAAAGCAACAAGCTTTTTTGGCTTGTTATTCTACCTCTTAAACCAATGATAATTAGACTTCTAGAGACAAAAATGTAATTTACCTCTTAAACCAATGATAATTAGACCTTTAGAGAAAAAAATAAAGGCACGTCACTAAAAATATCTCTTATTTATTAAGCAAGCTAAGTAATTATAAAAAAACCATCAATATCATAAAAATGGAAGGATTATCATTGCCTATAACCTTGACAAATTAGAAAGGCTAAACCATTGTGAAAGAAATCAACTCATTCATCTAAACACAAAATTTAAAACTACATAATAGAGATCTATTTTATTTTTGTCTATGTAGCTAACTTTACTTTCTAGAGGAGTGAGTTTTTAAAATAAGATATTTTAGTTTAGCAATAGCATTTCCTCCATATCGCTATTAATTAGTGACTTTCTTGTCACCCTTTTTGCTTCATAATCAAAGGACTCCACTTAAGTAAATTCTCCTTGCAAAGACTTCATTAAATGTGTCTCATAAGCAAGAATCATCGACTTAAGGCATAAAGGTAATCTATTAACATGGAAAAACGAATAATCTGGCATATTCCTGATAAAGAAGAAGCTAGATAGAGCAATGGTAAATACCAATTGGTTAAATGAAATTTCCAAAAACAAGACCATGTTTAGTAACTCACTTCTTTCATATCACACTTCTATTAAATCATAATTTAGTTGACAAGCACCCCAAGCACTATCTTTTTAAATTTAATAATTTCCTATTTAATATGGAGGGATTCTTAAAAGCTGTAAGAAAAGGTCCTAGAAACTTAACTGCAAGACATGTTCAATACATGTTTACCAAACAATTGCCGACAGTCAAAGAAGATTTAAAGAAGCTTAATCTAAAATTTTACTAAAGTGAAAAAAAAAGGGAAAGTCATAGTTGCTAAGATAGTTTTGTAGAAGATACAAGAGGAAATATACAAGGATCCCAAAAATGTAACAAAAAGATAACTAGAGAAGAATGAAATGAATGACTATATAGGTGCATTAAATGCTTATAACTCACATCTAAAACAAAAATGTAGGATTTAATAGTTAAAGGAAGAGGATAGAAACCTGTTTTTCTGATATAAATCGATCTTATCCCAAAGAAATACTAATAGAGTCACAGCTCTCAATGGCTCTTATGGAAATACATTATGTAGACCTTAATAATTAAAGACGGAATCCTTCAATTACTTTAAAATTTTTCTTATAGTCTAGGCTCTTTGTTATTCTATTAATATACTTCTTAAAGTTTTCTCATTAGCACTGATTAATGAAAAATAGGCTTCATACCTTACTAGACTTATAAATATGAAAGATATAGAGCTAGCTTTAAGGGGCTCTAGGCTTTGATGGATTAAATAGGCTAACTTTTGATAACAACTAGCACATGTTGGGAAATCTTACAATAAAAGCAATACTGGGCTTCTTTCAAACAATAATAATGCTATAACAATTTAACATAACTTACTTATATTTAATCCATAAGACACATAATCCCTCTTCTTTGAAGGAATTCAGCCTAATATCATATGAAAACTTATTATACAAGATCATTTCTAAGATATTGGTCTCAAGATTAAAGTTAACCATAGAAACCATAATTAATCCCTCACAGGTAGCATGTATGGAGGGGAGATGTATTAGTGATAACATAATTCTTGCTCAAGAGAATTTTAAAAAATTATTCAATAACTAATGGTTCTAGGCTTTATACATTGAAATTAGACTTCCAAAGAGCCTTTGACTCGATAGATTGGAGTTTTATACTTTAAATCCTAAACATATTTTACTACTTTGAGAAGTTTATTATGTAGATTTAGCAGTGCATATCAACTATATCATACAGTGCCCTAGTGACTAAAGATCCTACATGATTCTTTCAAAAGAGAAAGAAGCACAGGTAAGGGGATACACTATCCCCTTTTTTTGTTAAACTTTTTGAATAAAGGAATTCTATAGGCTTATAGCACACAAAATCTCTTTTAAACCTAATTTTGTCTATCAATTTAAATACAAGTAGCTCATAATAACCTCAGTAGATTTTATTGATGATGTATTTCTCCTTTATGGAGATTATCTACCTTCTATTAATATCTTGAAAGAGGTGTTAGAAGAATTCCAGATGCTCTCTAAATTAGCAATTATAACCAGAAAAGTCTTGTTTAACTTTCTGTAGAGGCATTAGACCAAGCTAATAAAATTTATCAAATCATGGACCTGAAAACTTCTTAGCTACCTTTCAGTTACTTAGGAGTGTCTATAGGAGAGAGAAATCTCTCTTTTAAGAATTTTATACCTTTATTAGAAAAAAATTCAAAGGAAAATGAGTTTTTGGTGTAATAAAATTTTTTCTTGTGATGGTAAAGTGTAATTGGTTATCTTAATCCTATAACATATGACTTCATATTGGTTTTTGTTAATCACTTTACCTTAAGAACTCACCAAAGCCACTAATAAGATGATAAAGAACTTTATATAGACTAGTAAAATTATCTAAAAAGGTCAAGCAAAGGTCAAATGTAGGGACGTTTACACTTTAAGAGAAACTGGAGGCTTAGGCATCATATCAAGAAATCTAGCCACTAAAATTTCCCTTTAAAAAAGAATTTGGAATATATTTAACAATGGATCCATTTCAACTATTTAAAAGGAAGGAGTGTACCAAAAAGCAACTTCCTTTTGGACCATGAATTAGATTCTCCAGATTAAGGATAAATTGCAAATTGAAATTAAACACGGGAAAAGAAATGATAAGTGTACCGACCTTTAGTTTGATAACTACCATAAGTGGGCCCTTTAAGTGTCCTCCCTGAGTATTCTACCTTTAGAAATATGTTTCTATTATCTTCCTAATGAAGAGTGGGAGGATAAGGTATTCCAAGTAAGGAATTCTGGAGACTGTTTCACAAATGAATCCTAAATCTCCATTTTTAGAAAAATTCCTAGCAAGGTCATTTGGTACAAGCTTGTATAGCTCAAGGAAACCTTACCTAGAGTATCATTCATTTTATGGCTAGCTATTAAGAATAGGTTAAATACATTTGACATGATCAACAAGTTTGGTAACTAGTGAGTTACTTGCAAATTGTGAAAGAAACAAGATGAAAAACTAAACCACGTTTTCTTTGAATGCATCTTTATCTTCCCATTATAAAGTAGAATACAATGTATTTGTTATCACTTTGTTTTGTAAAGAAGTTATGAAGATATAATTGACTAGGCTGTCAATCCTCCATAAGTTCTACAACTAGATAACTACAAAGTTTTTAAAATTGCATTTTATTGTAGCATATACTCTATTTAAAAAGAGAGAAATAGCAGAATTTTCAAAGACATAAGTTAATCCTATGAAGCATTCTGTCACAACAAACTGACATGGATCAGAAAAATTTTATTCTAAAAACTACTAAACCTAAAACTCTCTCATAGAATCTTAAGGTGTTGTAATTTATGATTAAAATAATATAGAATTAGGTATTAATAATTATTATTTTAACTGTTTCATTGAGCTTGACTAATTGCAATACACGTAAATTAATTTCATTTACCATTTATTAAAAATATTATTTATTATCCATTTTCCAAACTAAATCCAATTGCGAAAAGCTAAAATTTATAGTTTTTATAAGCTTGTCTATTTTTGTTATCTTATCCTACAATTTTCTCTTTAATCGAGTTAACTTGACACTAAGATAAATTTATATAGCTTTCACATGATTCAAAATTCACCTTAATACTCTTTTTATTGAATGAAAAAAGAAGCTAACAACTGAACATGACAACCCTCTTTTCAACAACTATTGGAGATTGGAGTGACCCAAGCTTACCTAATAGTAGGTGAATGATGGCTATACTTAAGGAAACCTTTGTATGTTATAGGCCTAAAACTAAGATGATGGGAAGTTATTTTAAGGATTAGTTTTTTATTTAATTATGTTAAGATGCTTTTCTTGTGATCAAGAGAACAATTTTTTTGACTTGGTGTAAATGCCAAAGATAGAATTAAAGGAGAATAAGCAAAACAAGGTTCCTGAAGAAATAGATAAGAACTTCCACCCATTAATATTTTTCAAGATAATAAGAATATGAATAAGTTAGGTGATCCAAAAACATGCAATCTCATATTTAAGGAAAAACTTATGTCTACTGGTACTTTGATTATTGGTTAACATTAATTATCCACGAATCTTACAAGTTTTGTAGAATGCTATCAACATCATTGTGATACTTGAAAGCACGCTTCTTTTACTAAAGGATTCGTGTGCCTGCACATGATCCTTAAAATAATATATAATGGAAAATAATAAATAAAATTATTTTTAAGAATAAAATAGTGTATCTTTACTTATGTTAAGCCAAATTTGGAAATTATAAAGAGAAAGTTTATTTCTAAAAATTTATAGAAAGACCTATATATTTTATTTAGGAGAGTTTTTTAATTTATACCTCTTTTCTAATACATATAAAAGATAATGCACATGCCTATTTATATAGAATAGATTAGGAATCTTATATAACTCACTATCTTTAATCCTTATCACATCTTACTATTAAAGATATAAGTTATTTTAATTTAAAATAAAATATTTAATTAGTTATTATCAAATAATAACTCCTTAATCACTTTAAATTTAAAAAAAAATGTTTAAGTCACAGTAAAAAATATCTAACATTGTTCTACTTGGTTTATATATCTTTTATCATATGATAAACGAACATATAAATATAGGTATTGAAAATTTTTCAATTCAAAATTTTAGTAATAGGAATCATACTTATTATACTTTAAGTGTGTGAATACTTCCTTCTGTGTTTTTCAATATACAAAAAAAAATAAAAATTGTGAACTTGTATTTTGTGAATAAAAATATCATTTTTTTATGTTTAAGGTCCACCAAATAAGATAAAATAATTATAAATTCTCTATGTAAAACTTTATCCTCTCTATGTTAACAAACTTAAAAGTCTAAATATGAGATCAGAATGAAACAGATAATCTCATATTCTACACATGATCCTTACATGAATATGCCATAGGATCAATTATTATGAGTTTTAGAACTAATATGTTTAATTGTAACGGTATTCTTTTTGACATTATCTTTGACAACTAAATATTTTACATCACTATATTTATTTTAACTTCTACTTTTCATATTCCTTAATAATAATACTAAAACTAAATTATCATAATAAATCTTTAATGTCATGCGTTACTATCTGTTACCCTCAAATATATTGAATTCCTTAACTATAATAATGTGTTGTAACTTCATGGAAAGCTATAAGCATTACTTTCAGAACGAATGAGGAGACTACAATTTACTTAGTTCTTCTTTATGAGATTACAACTCTATCAAGTGAAAAAAAATGTATCTAGATTATCTTTTCATCCTATAAAATTCAATTATGAAGAGCTTATCACCTTCAAGCAATTAAAGCATCCATATGTAAGCCTACAGTTCTTGGCTTTATGTAGATATGTTATGACTTTTTTAGAAGTTTTCTAATGCTAAAACCCTAAGTTACTCTAATATCGGCCCTAATATTCATATCTAATAAGAAATATTATGTCTTTTATAAGCTTATGTGCATATCAAGCTGCCAATTAAAAATGTACATGATACGTCCTTGCTCTTTATTCCAACTCAATCTTAAACCCTAAAAAATTTAATTTTTGACCTTTAACAATAGGTGTTGAAGACATGTGCTCATCTTAAACCCTTCAAAACTTTTTAAATATAAGCTTTTTCTAGGATAGTACTAATGTTTTATGAAACCCGTCTCTATGAATATCTATGCTAATGAAATAGAAACTTGACTTATATCTTTTTTTCTAAAGATTTAAAAGAAAAAAATAGTTTTTCTTATATAGAAATATGAATAATTAGTTAGAATTAGTATATCATATACATATAAGAATAAAATCAAATATTGCTCCCACTAACTTTAAGATATATACACTAATTAACAATGTTTTCTTTAAAACTATAAGAAGTTACAACATTGTAACGTTTCATATACTACTATTATTAGACTTATTTTAGTTGTTATATTTTTGAACCAAGGGTTGGTTCCACATTTTTTTATGATGGAAAAACGTTATCATTAATGTATTTATGGAGTTTGTTATGTTTGATGAGATAGATTTATTAAAATCAAGAGTATGATGGATAGTTAAAGTGCAAGATGGAGCCTTGAGGAAGAAGAACATTTTTAAAGCTCAAGTTTAGGTATGCTGAAGTGTATGAAGACCAAGATGGAAGAGAAGCATTGAAGTTGAACTTCAAGATAAAGATGGAAGAAGATAAAGTTTAAGAATAGAATTTGATAGGTTGTTTATAAGAGTTTTTATTGTAAGTAGTTGTTTATGAGAGGTTTTATTGTAAGTATTCTCTTTATCCATACCATATGTTGAAAGGGCTCACATCATACATATTGCATTTATGTTTAGTTTTTTCCTTGCATAATTTAGTGGTATTGTATGTTATTATTGTATGTGAAAATCCTCTTGATGGATGAATGTATGTATATTATTGCATAAGCGTGTATGAATGAATGAATGTATGAATGTATGTGAAATTGATTAAGGAATTGTATAAATTGGTAATTAGGTTAAGTTGTTATAACTTGTGTGTCAAGGTTTTGTGTAAACTGGTTAAAGAAAAGTGGTAATTGAATGTAGTGTTATTGAAATTGAAAAAAGGCTAGGATAAGCGGTAAATTGGATGAACATGAATATAGTAAGTTATGTAATTGAGTTTCTTTATGTAAATTGAGTAAATATATGTTTGATGATGATTAGAATGTGTTAAGATGTGTATGGATGAGTCAAAAATTAAATTTAATTAAATGGAATGAGAATTAGGTCAAAAAATCAGTATTTTATGCTGACTAGTCAACCAATGGAGGACTATATTTCAATTTTTATTGATTACCATTTCCTTTATAAGGTCCAGTCAATTTAATTTGTCTCTTTCTCCACATAACCCTTCGATCGAATCACTCAATCATGTATCAATATAGAAATAAAAACAAAATTTACTTTTTTAGTTAATTTTAAGACATAAGGTATGCATTGGGTACATTTAAATAGAAGGTCTAACGCAATTTAATTGAAAAGTCACAACTTATAATTAGGTGTGTTCAAAATAAAAAAAAAAGTGATTTTTAATTCATATATTTAAAAATTAACAAGACAATTAAAAGTAATCAAATATTTTTCATCATAATAAGAATAAAAAAGCTATCTTAATAAATTTAAAGTTCGACAATTACTTTAATTATTTTTATTTAATAAAATTTTCACTTGTTTTAATAATGTTTGAAAGCCACTTTTCAATTTTTTAATTTTCAATATTTATTTATTTTTATTACAAAAATAAAGAAAAGAAATATAAACATAATATTAATAGAATTTTAAATATGATATTATGAATTGCAAGACTTAAGATAAAGGAAAAAAAAACAATAGAGGACCTATCTTAATTACTTATTCTTATTGATGGTTAAATGCTTGCCAAACATCCATACACGAATGTTGATTCTTGAATTTCTCAGAGAAGATATGATTTAGCATCAATTTTTGTATTAACTTGGCTTATTAATAGACTTAAGTAGCTTCAATTTACATGAGAAAACCACTAGAAGAATCAAATTCTGGATGCCAAAAATGAGAGAACAAATACAAATGGAACATGGATGAGAAACCAACCTCCCCATCATCAATGAAGCTCTAAGGTTATCAGTGATTCTTTTTAAAATTTGTCGCCGATTAAGATTCATCCTACTCTCATAATACTTTATGTTTGTCATCTCTGGTCATTCCCTAGCACCATCAAGTTCTATTGATGGGATAAATCGATCCTAAATACATCTCATTTGAAATCTTTGAAAGCGATGGATAAATCAATTTTTTCTATCCAAGACCACTTCTTTCCAAGTTTACAATCTCAATTTTAGGGAAGGTGGTAATAAGGAAATTAATCTTAACTAGCTCACCAAGCAACTAGAGCTAAGGACAATTAAGGAAGAGGAAAAGGATTTTAAAATTGTCAGTTAAAGATACAACTGAGCCAAACTCCACTAACCTTATTTTATATTTTAAATAGTAATAGGATGTTACCACCTAAAAGAATGGTGGGTTGCAGTATGCGTTGTTCATGTTTGTAGAAAGGATAACAAGTTTGTCAAAATTTTTCTGTTCATATAGCTAACTCCTATGACTTATCCATAGCTTCTCAAGTCGAGTCTCCTCAAAACTAATTAGACCTACTTAAACACAACAACTACTACCCAATGACAAACAAAGAACATCGGTGGAATTTTTAGTAACCCATCCGTAAGCCCTTTGGCACCTAACAGGGGAATGAATTGGATATTTAAAATTTTCTTTACTAATTAAAACAATCTAAATGCAATCACTAAAGCAAAGTTCAATCTAAGATGATATGGAAATGTAAATGCTAAAAATGAATGCAATAAATTAAAATTCAAGCCACACAACCAACAATAAATAAAGGAGTTAAGGGAAAAGGGAGACACGAGGAAATTATAGAAGTCACCTACCCCAAAGATAGGCTACATCTTCTTTCTAACTACTTGTTGGATGATTTTCACTAATCAAACAGAACAATTACAATCTTCTTATAAGGTATAGAGCAATCTTTACAATCTTACTTTCCAAGGATGAAGAGTAATCATATACAAGACTTAATCTTCTTGTTGAATGTGAATAGTAACCTTTAACAACTCTTTTCAAGGAAAAGAGAAGCCTCTACAACTCACAATTAATCAAATGTTTCAATACCCCAAATTCAAGTAACCAAATGCACCTTAAAAAGTGTTTTCCTCAATGCACAATTAAACTAAGGGTTTTAGCTTTCAATAAATTATATGATTGAATGATGAAAATCTAGAAAGCATAAACACTTTTAATATGGTGGAAACTTTACATTAAAAAAGTGTATATATATAAATATGTTGTATGATCAAAATGAACTAAGCACAAAATCTATATAGTTTAAGCACTTTATGAATGTTCAGTTCAAAACATAAATATAAATGCTTAAAATTCAAAATAAAAATTTTTAAGCACTCCTAAAATATTATGTGAGCTGAACACAATAAATTTATGCACTCAAAAATTGATTTAAATGATGCAAATTGTGATTAAATGAAGAACATTAAAAAAATGGATAGTTTTGATATATGAGTGAATTAATGCACACAAATGATGAAAAAATCAACTAAAATTTTGAAACAGTGATTATTCTGACTCTTAAGAACTTTAAAAAATAGATAACGATAATATCAAATGCTGAGAAATAGATTTAGAAGGTTGAAATTGAGATCAAACTCAACCCAGCAAAAACAGAAGCTATCTTCATATATTTGAATTTTTAAGCTCAATGATAGTTAAAATAAGCCTTAAAAAATCAACACTAAGGTTAAACATAATCTAGAGGACTTTAGTGAGTAGAAAAAAACAATTACGTGATTTTAGAAACAAGATTAGTCAGCTAAAATCGAGATTAAAGTAAGAACAGTATTAATAGAGACAATTTTGATATATGTGTGTGTTCTAGCTTTAATATGATGATATAGCCCTTATAAAACGAAAAAAGAGGGATCAACCAAACACTTAAACACTCAAGCAAGATGAAAACAATAATTTTACATACCAAAAAACTCAATAAAATAGTAAATAGATGAATTAAAAGTGATAATAGTAAAAGTTAGGCAACTTGAGCTTTTTTAGAGATCTTGGCTTTTTAATCTATTTTTAGGGAATCAAGAGAATGTCAAATTGTCTAGAGAAGGTATTTATAGTGCCTAAAGGCATAAGAAGGTTTAAAAGTTAAAAATAACCATTAGAATGAAGAATAAAAGTAAAGGCCGAAGGTTAAAAAACAAGTTGTTGGACTTATATGGTGGGTTCTGGGAGGAATATGGCGCACTCCAACCTGTTGCATTAATCTCTAGAAATAGACCCAATATAAAGCTTTGGATAACCAGTCGTATTGCCTTTCAACCTATCGTATTACCTCTAGAAAACTAGAAAACAAGTTGCAAACAAGCTGGAATCCTATCCTAACATCAATATAAAATTAATTAAACTTAAAACAAACTTTAAATCATGTCTTAAGACTATATGAATGATCAAGACACATCAAACAATTCAAAATCACGAATTAGCCTTCAAATTAAGAAAATATGAAACTTTGACAATTCCAAATGTAGTCCTTGATTAAAATCGATCCCTTAAATTAATTGAACATTAAGTAAAACTTACAAACATATTTGAAACAACCTATCTAAGGTTGTAAAGCTCCCAAATTATTTGATCTTCTATTATCTTCAAATATGACCTTTAAACTCCAAGTTTCACATTTTGAATTCACTTTGAAATACACTTATGTTTTAATTGTACATCATAAACTTAAATTATTAGTAATCAAACATGTTTTGTTATCATCAAAACCAATATTGGAACCTCCCTTGGTTCATCACCATCTTTATAAAAGTTTAAGATATCCCCTCCAACACCAGAAAGTTGGAAATGGATTTTCAAACTAGGAAATTGGATGCTAATTACCTTTCCCTATAATCAATATCAAGTGTGTTAAACTAAGTAAGGCTCTACCTTATTTTACTGAAGAAAAAATAATATTTATACTAATACTTCTATTTAATTTAAGGTTATGAAAAAAAGGTGAATGGTTGAAATATGAAGGAATCTAGACATGGAGTACCAATATAGAGCAATGATGAAGATTCAAGTGTTTATAAGATCAAGATAAACTTGTTATAGGTTTGTACTTGTAATTTTGGTTTTTGTAAGTCTTACTCAGTTTATTTTGGTGACTTGAATGGCTTACTTATACATGATTACTTTCATGAATTCATGTATGAATGTAAAATGCATAATCATAAGGAATTTATGTGGGGAATTTTTTAAATAACCCTCTTGATGAATAAAAAATGTTTTGGAGAAGTTTTCAATGTGTGGTGAGTTAAGAAATGTTTAAAAGTGTTATGAATAGTTTGAGGTGGTCTAGAAATGTTTTGGATAGGTTTTAATGTATTTTTTCATAAGCACAACGACAATTCACTAACAGATTAATGGCACTGTTGTGCTAACTATGTTGAAGTGAAACGTTAACAGCAGTATTATAATGACGTCATTTTTGTTCGATCTTGGCAATCGTTAAAGTCTAGATTTTACACTTTAATGGTTATGTCTTAACATGAAAATGATTTTAATGCATTAGAATGTTTGCACAACAATAATAAACAACTAGTTTGAGGTAGTTCACTTATAAATAGGGTTTTTGCATTGGTTTTAAGCATCTACAAGTAGAGAATCAATCTTATAAGTGTTTTAAGCATTGAAAGGCTTTGTGATGAGAAGAATTGGTTAAGTGTGAGTTAGTTTTTATTAGTGCTTTTTTAGCAAATTTTTGCATACATCTTAAATATTTTGTGAGCATTTTAATCCAAAATTTTGAACTTAAGCGAGATTCTTTCTAAATTTATGTTTTAGAGGTAAAAGATTTGTGAGAAATTGATTTTTTAAAGATTATCTTTAAGGCTTGAAAAAGGACTGGAGGTTATTCTTAAGCCCTAAAAAAAGGATTATATTTCTAATTTTATGTTTATGATTGGTTATAGTGAAAATTCTCAACAAAGTTTCTTAATAAGTCGAGATAAGAGTATTATAAATCATTTATGTTCTTTCTTCCCTATAATGTTACTCTCAAGTACTTAATTTACATGTTGATTATGTTTTTATTTAAATTATTTATACTATTATTCTATTGGAATAATAGAATATATCACCTATGGCCTGCATGCCATTATTTATATATAATAATATTATATTATATTATAATTATTAATATATTATATTGATATATATATATATATATATGGAACTGACCATAGTCAGCCATGAGTTACTGGCTATATAATCGGTCCTTATTCTATTTGCTTCTACTTAATTGTGTAACTTGATGAATTTATGATTATCAACTTTGAAACTTTTTTAAGGCCCCTAATTTATCATCCCTCTACCCCCTCCTCTCAGGTACCAAATTGGACTAACAAGTGGTATTAAAGGCTATATCTCATAATAGTTGTAATTATAGCAAATTAATGAGGAAAGATTGAAATAGCATACATGATGAACACATTTGCTCCCTTAACTAGCCTAGAAGGACAAAATACAAGTAGGGCTCCTTTTTTATGGAAATATGGAAGACTACTATAAGGTATTTATTTATGGTTGATAGTGTAAAATTATGAAAGATAGTTTCACAAAAGATTCCTATGCTTTTCAATCATGTAGGAAATCAACTAGTACATATGAGTGAAAATGAGTAGGAAAGTAGAGATGAAACATTAGTATTTCTTAACAACAAACACTACCTAATTTTTTATTTTGCCTTAAGTATAAAGAAATTAAATAGGGTATCTATATGCAAAACTACTTATGATATTCAACATACCTTAGAAATCATATACGAAGGCACAAATTAAGTAAAAAAGAGAAATTTAGTATGCATACTCATAGTCATATGTCACATTATGAATCCATTTATTCCACATATGCTCATTTTGTTGATATTATTAATACCTTGAAAGTTTTAGATAAGATCTATTCAAATGATGAATTTGTAAGGAATATTCTTAGGTCTTTGTCAAAGCTTTGGGAATCAAAGGTAATTGCAAATCATGAAGCAGAGGATCTCAATGTCCTCCCCCTCTATGAGGTCATTCATTCTCTCTTGACATATGAGATAATGTTAAAGAAGACACAAAGAGAAGAATCATAAATAAGAAGAAGAAAATAGTGCTTAAGGCTACAGAGAAGGAAAAGAGTGAGAATGAAGGCTTATCATTTGGAAGTAAAGATGAAAAAATTACCCTCATTATGAAAAGTTTAAAGAAACTCATAAGGAGGAAGGCATCTACACATAAAAGGGAAGGTAAATCATTTCCTAAACATAAATTAGCTAACATAACTTGTTTTGAATATGGTGAAAAATGTCACTTGAGATTGCAATTCCCATGGCTCTAAAAAGAAGAAGAAGGGAAGGAAAAAAAAGGAAAAAAAGGAATCAAAGAAGAAGAAAGCATTAAAGGCAATGTGGACGTAATCAAGTCACTCTGAAAAAGAAGAAGTGGCAAATGTGTATTTCATGACACACAATAAGGTATTATCTTCCCATTCTCATAATCGTGATGTTGAATGTGATGTAGAATATAGTTATGAAGAATTATTGGAATATTTAAAGGACTTGATTAAGAAGAAGAAGAACAAGAAGTTGCATGCTATACATGAGAAATCTTTGACATTGTTAGAAGAGTGTAAATTAAAAAATGAAAGACTTAGCATGAATTAGAATCAATAAACATAGATAATGGTAGTTAAGGAATGATAATATCTCATTTAAGAAATAAATCCAATTACTTAAAGAATTATTGACTAAATTTACTAAAGGAAATAAAAAATTAGAAACAATGTTAAGTACTCAAAAGATGGCTAATGAAAAACATTGTTTAGGATATAGTAGTAATAATGATCCATTATTTAGCTAGATTATTTTCATTAAGAGAAAGAACTTAGAAGTTGAATCTCCACCTAGGACATTTTTTTAAAATACATTTACTAATAGGTCACAACCTAAGCAAAGACATTAGGCGTTCATATATAGATGAAGGATAAGTCCTAGGAGACTCTCTCAACAAAGGTTTAATGATATAATATCATTTTCTCAATCTAGAAAAATTTTCAACCATGTTATTATAATAATTTTAGGCTTAAATGGTTATATAAGTGTATATAAAACACATACTCCTTTTTTTTGTATATATTACTATTATTATGGATATATAGCATGATTTTGTTATGATATACTTAGAGATGTTACACCACGAGCTAAGGATAGGTATATAAGTAACCACAAAAAAACCTAATATGATGTGTATACCTAAATCAATATGATTTTCTTATTTTGTAGGTCACCAAAAGGAGAAATAAATGGTACATTGATAAGGTATACTTGCATTTAGTTTGGTCTTTGTTTGTGATTGTATTATTTATTTAATTTATACTAGCATTATTGCTGGGGAACTATTTGTGCGATATTAGTTTTCGATAATATTGATTTCTCAAATTTTTTCTTATTTCGTTTGTTTATTTACTTGTTTTAGTTGATTATTTGATTTCCTTTTTTTTTTGACTTGTTTATTTCAAAATTTTAGTTGCTTTTTATTACTGTCTTTTTTAGCTTATTTTTATTTGGCTCATACACACTTATAGTTAAAAGTCTGAAAGTTGCCATTAGACACTGAGATTGAGAAAACTACTTACAGGTTACACAGGAAAACTAGATTGGCTCAAGGCAGAAAGGTAAAAGAAAAAGATATTAAAGAAGAGCAATTTGAGGGTGAAATACAATTTACATTTATGGACCATCATGAGGAAGAGATCATGCATCATCCTGACGAAAAACAGAAATTATCCATGATGGATCTTACCATGGGACACAAAAAATCAACCCATTCTTAATATTGTGAGCCCGAGGATCACAACAACTAATTTTGAGATTATCCAAAGTATTATATTTATATTCAAGGCACATCAATTCAGAGGATTACCTTTAGAGGATCCGAACACCTACTTTTCCATGCAGTTCTCATTTTCTTTAAGGGATAAGCCAAGAGCATGGTTTACCATATTGTAGCTAGGGTTAGTCACTATATGGGATAAGTTGATGAAATTGTTTCTAGCAAAGATTTTCCTACCTATAAAGGTTACCAAGATGAAGATAAAAATAACTTTTTTTAATCAGTATGAGAAAGAAAATCTATATGAAGTATGGGGGCAGCTCAGAGATATATTGGCAAGGTTTCATAACCATGGATTCTCTACATGGCCATATGTTAACACTTTCTATACACAAGTTACACCATCGACTAGAAGCACTATGGATGTAATAGTAGAGGGAAGCTTGATAAAGAAAATGTCAAAGCAAGAATGTAGGTTGATTGATGAGATGGTCACTAATAGCTTTTAGTATCATACAGAAAAGCATCCTAGGAGACCTACATGTGCTCATATAGTGGTTAATTCAGTGGTATTATCAACTCAGATGGAGGTTCTGTCAAAGAAGTTAAAGAGCCTGATGCAATTAAGGGAGGTCCAAGTTCATTTATAAAAAGAGTTATGCTATATGTAAGCATTATGGTAGAGATTCCTATCTATCTTCAAAGTATCAGGTTGGCAACGCTTTTGCACAAAGGTAGGAAGAAGCCTCTTATATAGGCAACTACAACAGGGGAGGGGATACCATCTCTAAGAAATACATTTCTGGTTTGAGGAATCACCCCAATATTTCTTAGAGCAACCATCAGATGGCACAACCACAATCATTCAAAGATTTTGAAGTCCCCACATCTATGAAGAATGGAAGATAAGGTAGATAGTTTACGTGTACTGTAATTAGTTTGCCCCACATCTGTGGGATGACCCTTTGATTTATAAGATTTATATGGATAGAATAGTTAGACATCGTTTTATTGAAGAGGAAATGTCTTCCATTTTGCATCATTGTTATTCTAAAGAGGTTGAGGGAATTTTGGGGAAACTAGGCTAACTCATAAAGTCTTAGAGTGTGATTTTTATTAATTCACCTTATTT
>JAOXYD010245942.1:0-16746 GCA_028565735.1 Pinacopodium congolense
GTCAAGTCGGGTATGGTCCAGATCAAGCAGGTCGGGTTATTGAGTCGGGTCTATTTTTGACATCCCTAATTAGGTGCAATGTAAAATTCTTTAGAATAATATCCAAATTTATGAAAATTGTAGCACTCAATATTAAACTTATCATAGCTTCTCTCATTTTTTCTAGGATTATAACCTGCTCTTCTTTTTCCTCTTGATTTTCCTTAGTCTTTGTATGAATGATTATTTCTATCGTTATTATCGGTGTTATTATAATCTCCTTTACTTATTCCTCTATAACTTCGTCCTTGACCTTGACTACAACCATATCCTCGACTACGTCCTCGTCATCTTCCTCTTTGATTGCTTTCTCCATCATCATCTTTTAACATAATCTTTGCTTTAAGTACTTGCTACAAATATTCATCTTATGTCCTTTTGATCTTGGCTTTATGGGCTTGTAAAAAGCCCTTTAGTTGTTTAAGTGTTCAAGAGTATAGATCTTTGGACTCTTCAATGACACAAACAACATAATCAAACTTTGGAGTCAAGGACTAAAGAATCTTTTGTACTACTCAAACATTTTCAACCTAATCTTTATACCTTTTTATTTGATTAACAATGGCCTTCACCTACGAACAACAATCCAAGATTGATTCAGATTCCTTCATATGTAAATATTCAAAATCACCTCACAATGATTGGAATCAAATCTTTTTCACCTTGTCAATTCCTTTAAAGGAACTTTAAAAAATCTTCCATACTTCTTTTGAAGTGGTTACATCAGCTACCTTCTCAAATGCCAAGTAATCTAAATATTAATGGATGGGGGTGAAAGCTTGTTGATCTTTTTTCTTTATCTTTACTAAAGCATCTTTCTCATTTTGAGACAAATCAGCTTAACTTTGAGATTATATAAAATATTTCCAAATATCTTGTGAGCTAAGTACAGTTTTCATATGAAGACGTCATGTTACATAATTTTCTTTTGTCAGGCGAAGGAATTGAAATGAATACTCCACCATTGTTTATCATTTTGCAAAGAAATTATCTCTAATACAACTTTGTTAAGAAGTAAGGAGGATTAGAGACGAGAGAATTGTTTAAAAAAAGATGTTGTATTTCACTTGAATAATTTTAGTTCAAGTACAAGGGGGTATTTATAGATACAAAAGATGATCTTTAAAATCTAATTACATAAATACATTAATGAACTCAAATTAAATAAACTATACATAAACTTAAAAACTATACATGAACCATACTTAATTACATAACTAATAAATGAATGTAATTAGACTCTTAATAATGAACGAAAACACTTATGTAGACAATTTAATCTAGAAATAATTTTAAATTAATCTTCAACTAATAGCTTGGCTTGAAAATCTTTCCTAGGTTGACAATTTAATTTAGACATAATTTTAAATTAATATTCAACAATTTATTCTATTCATATTTGAGATTCACATTCACTGGTTCGCCACTCCTAGGAAAGATTGTCAAGCCAAGCTATTAGTTTTTTGGAATGAGAATCCATATATGGCATAAAAAGTTAGAAGAATATATATTAGTTCTACCTTTATAGAAGCTAAGATAAATCCCCATTAAATACTACTTTTGGGTTTCCTCCTTCCATGCATAACAAGAGTGTCAAAATACTTATAAGATCAAGATGTCCATCATCTCCAGGGCACCTGAATGGCACTCCATTGAAGCTAAGATTCTAGAACCTGAACATCACTCCATTGAATGGAAGGAGACTTCAGAGATATTAGTTATCAAATTTTATCTTTCAGGGTTTTAAGAAAAAAAAAGTGAATATTATACAGAATGGAGGTAACATCCTATGTGTAAGTGGTGGGAAGGTGGTGAAGAAAGAAGAACATGATGATCGATGGTTCCATGAAGAGCATCTTAGGGCCAAGTTCTCACAACATTTAAAGCTCCCTGCAAATGCCATTACTAATAGACATAATGCTTATATGGAATATGGATTGCTTACTTTCACAATTATTCAGAGGAAAATGCTTGATTCCCGCAAGATTATCCATATCTCTTAAAGAAGAAAAACTTTCTAAAATAGGAAGTGCTAAGTTGACTGACAATAAAAAATGTGGAGCAAGGCTAGTCCATTGCAATGAATTATTGAGCTTTATATACTTTTTATTCTAAGTGGATGGGGAGAAATGTACTATTGTTAAACTACTTTAAGAGTGAGCAAATTAAAGTTAATTATGTAAAGCCAATAAGATGACACCTTTTTACCACCTCATCCATATGTAATATCCTCAATCCTATGTTCCCATTTTCATTTTAAAGGGCACCACCTCCTTTAGAATGAAAAAGCTACTACATAGTTCAAGGTTCTAAAAACCAGAAACATAAGGCCTAAACAATGACCCTTTGATTATTGATGTGTAATGAATACCAACTTTGCTTTATTTAGTTCAAGTTCTCAACTGTGAATGATGGAGTTCTAGATAATATACTTACTGGTCTTTTGGTGTTTCTTTTTTTTTTTTTACTTTGGTTGTTTAGTCCATTAAGCCACACCTATATTATATATTTTTTATCTTAAAGATGAATTAAAGAGTAGATTCGATCAAATAAATAGTTGAATCAGAATATCTGGTAAATTTAACATTAAATTTTACCTTTATAATTGTGTGTTAGTATGCAAAATTGTGAATATTGTTTTTGAAATATGTGTGCTTGCATATTTATATGATTTGAGTATAAAATAAATAAATAATTATTAAAGAATATTTTTTGTGAAATATGTGGATTTTGAGAAATATTAGTAACTTACCTAAGAAAGGCTATATTTATGTGAAAGAGCAAAATCAGGGTAGTAATCAAAATAGCAAGATCCAAGGAAGTTAAAGCAAGATTAATAGGCATCAAGAAATTATGGAAACAATTGAAGTGAGAGGATTTGGTTAATCATTTGTTACCTAAATTTATCCAAAATTATTGTAATATTATGTAATATACCATAAGAGTATAGCTAGCCATGTCTATATTCTTGCATCTGTCATTAGAATAACATAAGAAAAACAATGATTCACCTTCTCAAAACACCTCATTTCTTCATGATATCAGAGTAAGATCCCTACATCTGAGATTAAAACCATCCAATACCTTTTTTTTTCATGGCAAAAAATATGACAACATTAATCATTTAAAGCTTCCATCAAATGGCAAGCTTAGTCTATGTCAAGCTTTCCAATTCCATTTTTTTTTTGTAGAAATCACAGATATATCCTTTCATACGCAGTGAATAACTTCTTCACCATATTGAAGGAGACATGCCTCTAAAGATCATCTCAAAAGAAGACAATGAAGAGGAAACTTTAGAATACCTAATCTAGATTAGCAATGATGGTCTCCTTATTAGCTGGCTTTTGGGAACCATGATGGAAAAAGCCCTTAGCCTTGTTGTTAGTTGCAATACAATGAGGCAAATATGGAAATGTTTAAAAGAGCACTTTTTGGCATTTACAAAAGAGAGAGAAATACAATTAAAGAACCAATTGGCAACTAGGAAGGGAAATCAATCCTTAGAAGAATTTTGAAGGAAATTTAAACACACTTGTGATAATTTTGCAGCAATACAACAACCACTAGAAGATCTTAATAAGGTTTGTCAGTTATCTAGAGTTTTTGGTTCTTACTACCAACCTTATAACTTAGTTGTATTGTTAAAACTACCTACCATTCTTCAATCATTATATTATGGGTTGCAAGGCTTTGAACAATAGTTGGTTACAGAGAAACAAGAAGAGAAATCAAAGGTGCCTAATTATGCTCAAGCATTCATTACACAAAAAAGGGAGAGTAAGTTGTGGTGGTAGGAATAATAGAGGACGATTATTTAGCTTAAGAGGTAAAGACTTTGTTTAAATTGGAAATTACAATAACTAGAGAGGCAACAATAGAACTTTTATGAACAACAATAACGTAAGGCCATAACAAGGGAATTTCTAAAGGAAAATTTTTTTGGCTGCATCTCAAGATGAAACTCTTTACCAGATGTGAAATGTTAATGGTCATTCTACTTTAAAATGTTGATACAGGTTTGATCATGCATACCAGAGTAAGGATTTGCCTCAAGCCTCTGCAATAATGTCATTAACTAATGATAGGGAGACAAATATTTATGCTGACACAATAGTAATTGACCATATGATGTTAGATGTAGGTATGTTGAACTCCTCCCCTCCTTATGTCGATTCTACAAAAGTATAGACTAGTGATGGAACTTCTCTTCATATTACCCATGTTTCTCGGCATCTACAGGGTCTATTAAGTTAAATGATGTACTTGTAATACCTAACTTAAAGAAAAATTTACTCTCTACCAATAAATTTACAAAATAAAATCCTTGTAGCTTTGAGTTTTCATATTTTGATTTTTTTGTTAAAGGACTTAGCAACAAAAAGAATTCTAGCCAGAAGAACTATTAAGGGCACCTTCATGCACTAAATGAAGAAGAAAAACATGCATTAGCAATTTTCGCTAGTAATAAAGCTAAAGACTCAATCTGGCACCAACGTCTAGGACACCTACACTCTTAAATCTAGGAAACTTTAGCTTATAAAGAAGTCATCAAATTCACTTCTTAGACTAAACCTCCCCGCTTATGCAATAGTTGTAAAATAGGAAAAGTTGTAAGCTTCTTTTTGAAAGAAATATTGAGAAATATGAATTTCCTTTTTAGAAAATTCATTGTGATTTGTGGGGTTCTTCACTATTTCATTATATTCAACATTTTCAATATTATGCTACTTTTGTGGATGATTATAGCAGATTCACATGGTTCTTCCCACTCAAAAGGAAAATCAGAATTTTTTTCTTTTCTTTCAAAAATTTTAAAGAATGGTTGAAAATAAATTTGAGATAACTATAAAAAAATTTTCAATGTGATAGGGGAGATGAGTTTTCAAAAACTGAATTCCTTGACCATTTGACACATTTGGGAATCAAGAAACAAATCTCCTATGCTGGCACTCCTGAGCAAAATGGTATTGCTGAAAGAAAACATGGTCACATTAGAGAATAAGTCTCACATTACTAATCTTTGCCAATATGCCTTTGAGATATTGAGTTGAAAGGTTTTCAACAGCAACCTGGCTAATTAACAGATTACCAACTACAATTATTCACATGGACACATCCCTTTCAAAGATTATTTTAAAAGAAACCAAATTACTCCTTGAAAGTCTTTGGGTGTCGTTATTTTCCTTACTTAAGAAATTATGCCTTTAATAAGCTACAACCTAGATCTTTGCCATGTGTATTCATTAGATGTAACCCTCTTTATAAAGAGTACCATTGCTTACATCTATAAACATAAAGAGTGTACATCTCTCGCCATTTAGTTTTTGATGAACAATTTTTTCCATATACTAATTTAAATCAATTATATAAAAGTCTTCATATGTAGGGGGAACTAATGATATGCCCATATTTTGATGAATGGATTCGAGCCCTCACTTATTTACAAATATCCAAAGGCACTGATGAGCTCCAACTCATGCATCATGTGGTCAAGGAGTCAATTTTAGCTAGCAAGACAATATTTCTTAATGATATCAACGTGCCTATAACTTCACTAATTACACCTATAAATTCCATTGGTTCTAATACATTATCATTATCAATTGAGATCGAGGATGCACATAGCCAATTTGGATTAATTTTTAATAATCTCAATTAATTACCTAAACCTTTGGAGTCAAGCCCTAAAAAAGAAATACTTGATCTCCCTTTAATAAAGATGACTCATTAAGCCACTCCATTTTGTCAACTATTATTAGTATGCCACCACCTTCACACAATATAAGTTCTACCTCGATTCACCCAGTGCAAACACAAACTCATATAAGGAAGCATATTAGACATGACAAAACTAATTTTTCATATCATTTTCAAGCATTAGCCATCACTACCTCTCCTTAAAATGCGATTTTTGACATCTTTGAACCTCAAATTGTTAAGAAGGACATTCAAACTCCACATTGGTACAATGCTATGTGTGAAGAATTACATGCCCTACAAACAATACATAGGAATCAATACCATTTCCATCAGATACTAATATTGTGGGATTGAAATGGGTATTCAAGACTAAACTCAATCCTGAAGGCTCAATAGAATGTTTTAAGGGATGTCTTGCTGCAAAAGCCTTCTCTCAAGTACCTAGACTGTATTTTAATGAAACTTTTAGTATTATGCTTAAGCCAACTACATTTCATCTAATGCTTACCTTATTAATAATGCTATCTTGGCCAACTCAACAACTTGATGCCAAAAATGCCTTCCTTCGTAGTCATCTTAAGCAAGTTGTTTACATGGTTCAACCTTCAAGTTTTGTGGATTCCCAGCATCCAAATTTTTTTTGTAAACTTATTCTTACCATTTATGGCCTTCAACAGGCTCCTCGTGCAAGGTTTGATAAATTTACTTTGATCTTTTAAGGATGGGTTTCTATAGAAGCCTAGTTGATTCTACTCTCTTTATTATGAAAATACCACAAGGAATAGCTCCCCTCCTTCTTTATGATGATGATATTATTTTAACAGAAGCAAGTAAGTCGCTTTTCCAAGCCATAATAAGTAATCTTAGCAAGGAATTTTCACATAAAGATTTGAGCCCTCTCAATTATTTTCTGGGAATTAAAGTCACTCCATTTCATGATGGTATCCATTTGTATCAAGCCAAATATGCAAGTGATATTCTCCCCCGAGCCTTCATGTTAAAAGCTTTTGTTTTTCTACACCTCTTGTTGCCAAAGATAATTCCATGCCACATGACACTGACTTTATTTATGTTACTATCTATAGAAGTATAGTTGGTGCTTTGTAATATCTCATTGTGATAAGAATTGACATTTTTTCATGTTTTAAATTACGTTTTCTAGTTCATATAAGCACCTATAATGGCTTATCTTCGCCATGTTAAGTGGATTCCAAGGTATGTCAAAGGAATTATTAATTATGGTGTTCACTTCCTCTTTTATAACCTACTATCTTTGTTAGGATTCTTTGATATTGATTGGGTTGGCTGTACCATTATAAGGCACAACACTACTAATTTTGACATTTTCTTGTATGCCAATTGCATCTCTTAGGCCTCTAAAAAGAAATCGATTGTTGCTCATTCTACTACTTAAGAAGCACATCATGTTATGGCCTCCATCACCGCTGAATTGACTCAGATTACTTATTTACTTTTGGATATTGGTGTTTCTCTTCCTTTAGCTTCTTAACTATTCTGTGATAACATGAGTGCTCTTCACATGTCCATTAACCCAATCTTTCACGCTAGAATCAAACATATTGAGGTGGATTATAATTTTGTTCTAGAAAATTTTGCTTTTGGAACTTTCATCACTAGATTTTTTCTTGGAACTGACTAAACTGCTGACATCCTTACCAAGCCTCTCCTTCTCTAACATCATCAAACTTTTTGCTACAAGCTTGGAGTAGTTCCCTCACTACACTCCAGCTTGAGGGGGAGTGTGAAAGAGCAAAATTAAGGTAGTAATAAAAATAGAAAGATTAAAAGAAGTCAAAGCAAGATTAATAGGCATCAAGCAATTATGAAACAATCAAAGTGAGAGGATTTGTTCAATCATCAGTTACTTAAATTCAGCCAAAATTATTGTAATTTTATGTAGTACACCATAAATTTATAGTCAATCATGTTTAAATATTCTTGCATCTGTCAATGGAATAACACAAGAAAAACGGTGATTCACCTTCTCAAAACACCTCATTTCTTCAATTTGGTGGTATTTGATTAATGACCAATTAAGATATGAGTGAGATGTGATTATGTATCTTTCCGTAAAGTAGGTAAGAAGACATCCTGAGTTCTAGAGATGTCTTATATCAATGAGTAAGTACTGGAGTGGTACTGAGATAAAAGTCTTAAGAATACTCTGTACTAATGGATAGGTACTAAAATGGCACTAGGATACTACATGATATTAAAGGAGTGAGATCCCTTGTACTGACATATTATATTTTTCATATTTACATGACAATGATTGAGATGAGATGATGAGGTGAACTAGCATACTATTAGATATAAGCTTACTAAGTTAAGTACGGTCTAAATAACACAATAATTAGATTCATAACATAAGTAGAATTAATAATAATAATAATGACATTAATAATGAAATTTTTTCATTTATTGAGTGTTTCCAATGTCCATAAAATTGGACCGAACATATCAGTTTAATTGGGTTGAATTAGAATATGTCAATTAACTGGTTTGATTTTATATAAAACAATTAAACTTTAGAACTGGTTCGTTTTGATACAACCAATTGATTTACCAATTACAACCATCCGATCAGACCAAGTTTGATTTGAGATAACTCATGTTACCCTCATCCTTATTTAATCTCCCTCCACTGTCAAAGCTCTCTCTATTTCGCTATCTAGTTCCATCACGTTCAACCATTATTTGCTGTTGAGAGAAGTGTATTACACCTTACAAGAAGATTGATGCTAGGAAAGTTGAGCTACTAGATCAGGAGAAGCAATGTTTCATCTCTCTTTTCCAAAACAAAGGTTTAAGAATTAGGAAGAAGACGAAAAGGTATAAATAAAATGTAAGCATTTATCCAAGATATTAAACATTAACAAGAACCTGAATCCAAGATTTCTGATCTGGTTGATGTTCTTGTTTATTCCCTCTCTGTCTCTCCTTAATGATCTGTTTCAGATGATTAGAAACCTGTATGATCTTTGTGTTTCAAGTGTTATTTCTAATTAACACTTTGCTTAGTTAAGGGAGAGGGAAAGGGTCATGGGCCCGCGAGCCCAACAACGTTACAGCCCAATAATTATCATCTTGGGCTCATAAATAGTGAACTCGACTCTAAGTGGACATGGGCCACATTTAATCTAACATAAAAGTGATGGCACCTTTACTCTCAAGCTAAATTCGTTCAATCACAAGAAATTCTAAAGTTTATCAAACTAAAGCCTTGAGAGAAAGAGAGAGAGAGGTCGTGGGTTATGGGTGTGTGGATGAATTTAGGAGAGTGATAATGATAAAAGAGAGTAAAAAGAGAACTTGAAATTTGTGAGGTGTGTCAGAGCGAGCAAAAAGGAAAAAAAATGCCTTGGCAAAGAGGGAAAAAACTTTCAAAAAAATGATATGCGTTAAAGATTGTAATTCATGAGGGTATATTAGTGAGGGGAGAGAATAGAAAACTTAAAAAATTTTACAAACACTTTTAAAAATTTATAGATGACTTTAGTCTTCTCAAAAGTTGTTTATGACCCTCCGCGAGATCACGGTGATATGAGGTTGAGCCCACGACCTCTTAACTTACAAAGTCTTACTTTACCAACCGAACGATGTCATAATATGCTAGTAAGATAACATCCATGTAAACATTACATAATTTTTTGTTGAATTTCCAAGTTGACACCATTGGCCATTACGGAGTCCACCTGAAATTTTGACAAATAATATTTTTTATCATGTAGCTTGGAAAATTTAATCAGATTTTCTTTTAAATATTTTTTAAATATTATAATTCTTTTTTAACATTCTTGACATGTAAGAGTACCTTTTAAGTATTTCAAAATATTACTATTTGACTTAAATATAAATTAAAATTTTAGAGTTCAAAAGATATTTTTTACTATAAAATTATCGTTATACCTTCAAGGCTTTTTCTAGTGGATGTGAAGATGGCATAGTCTCTTAGGAAATGGGTCACCGTCATTCAACTAAATAAATATCCCAATGCTTTTTGTGAACAATCTACTGAAGAAATTATCTATTAAAGACAGGTGATTATAAATCATTCAAATAATATTATGTTCACCTTATATAATTGATACATGAATATTAAAATAATATTAGAAATAATTTAATTTAAAAATATTATGGTAGAACTTAAATCTTGTAAAATGAACTTTGTACAATACTTCCGAAACTGAGAAATTAACTTACAATTTTATTTGTTTCTTCTACTTGTTTAAATTAAATTATAAATAATATAAACATAATTCTTTATAACTCTCTTCTATTTAGTTTTCTTTGTTAATTTCCCAAAAAGAAAAAAATCACTTATATATAGAGTTATGAAATAATAAGTAAGATTTAGGGTAATTAATTAAAGTTTAAGTTCTACTATCAAAATGTCCTAATAAAACTAAACTCATACAAAGTTCACAAATATAACTAATAATAGTCCTATTTATCTTAATTGTGACATTAAAAAATTAATTAATTATAATCTATAATTCTATATACAATGTTCTTATAGAATTTAAGTAATCAATAAAAATGGTCAATCAATCAAATCAGATTTCTCTCGAGCACTATAAAGGAATTAAATTCCGTTTCTAATATCAGAATCAGATTGAATAGATAAAATTTCAAGCAAATGAAGGGAAATGGCGACGTGTTATGTTATAAGATGGCCACATTATTTATTCTATTCCCATTGAAGATCATCACATTCACATCCTCCTCACAGCATCTAACTTAGGGATAACAGATTCACGACTTCCCAAAAGATTGTTAGGCCAAGCTGTCAGCTTTTTAGCACGAGAATTCCATGTATGGAAAAAAATCAGAGTACATATATATCAATTCAGCCTTCACACGTCCTAAGCTAAATCCCCTATAAATATTGCTTCTAGCTTTCGACTTTCCATACACAACAAGAGCGTCCAAATCCCTATCAGACAAAGATGTCCACCAGATCCAGGAAAGTTTACAACACTCACGATCCATCAAGTTTTGATCTTTGGATCCCTAACCATCATGACCGTTATCGCTCCGTTGAAGCTGAGATTGAATGGAGGGAGACTCCAGATTTACTAGTGATCAAAGTTTATCTTCCAGGGTTTGATAAAAAAGATGTGAAGATTGTACTCAAGGAAGGTAACGTCCTACACATAAGTGGTGAGAAGGTGGTGGAGAAAGACGAAAACGACGATCCATGGTACCATGCAGAGAGTGCTAGGGCCAAGTTCTCACAGCCTTTCAAGCTCCCTGAAAATGCCGTTACTGATAGACTGAATGCTCATATGGAACATGGACTGCTTACTGTCACAATTCCTAAGAGGGGAACGCTTGATTCCCGCAGGAGTATCCATATCTCTTGAAGGAGAAAAAACTTCTGAAATACGAAGTGACTGAGTTGACTGTAAACAAATAATGTGGAGCAAACAGTACCGCAGCACTGAGATAAGCCAGTCCATGGTGGAGAGTTATCGAGCTTTATGTAACTTTTGTTCTAAGTGGATGCGGAGGAATGTACTGTTATACTTCAAATAAATAAAAGTTATTTACATTTAGGTGTGGTTTAAATGGTAACGAGAGGCTCCGAATTGCCTTTGTATATAGATTGTATATTTATATATAGATAGAAGATCTAGCATGACTTCTTGTGAAATAAAAACAACTCTCAGTGTTTAAATAACAATTGAAAATTTAATAATAAATTATATAAAATCAAGGGATTCATAGTTTTTAGGAACCCCTTTAGTTGTTAAAGATCTTAAATTCCACTAAATAATTCATTAAAAATTCGTAATTGATAAATTATCATTACACATTCAAGGATTTAATCAATATATTTCTGAAAGGTAGTAATATCAAAGTTTTTTTTATCATCTAATCAAGAATATTTCAGAAAATAAAATAAATGAATTAATATAAGCACTGTATAATAAGCTCAACCTAGCCAAAACTCTAGTTGGATTAGCCTATTTTCGCACAAGATTTACTTCACTTATATTATAAGAGTCACAAGACTTTTCAGGCTATATTGCACAAATTAAGACGAAAATATTTTCTACAAAATAAATAGAATCAGCCAATTACAACATAACGTGGCAAGTCTCTGTGTATAATCTGTGCTTTGTAAATTAAAAGATTAAAGGATAAAACGTTTATACTCCTTTCTATATCTGGCCATTCTTACATGGCGAGTCAAACTCTGAAAGAGACTGGCAATTCAAGCAACAAAAGCACGGGGCTCCAACGACCACATGCTGAAAAAAAAAGAAGAAAGGTTGATGTGTTCTTTATTCTCATGTTTCAGAATCCAACATGCTTTTTCCAATTCTGTTCTGATCTCTATCTGTCACCAATTCCAAGCTTTTCATAAAGAAGATTCGTCTCCCGAGAGTTCCTCTATAGCTAAGTAATCAATCACATCACACCACGAATTTCACTATAAGTACAACTACCATTTTCATGTTTCAACCACGAATTATCAGTTTTAACTCCACAAATAAGCCTATCTGCGCCTACTTAGATCAAATTAAACATGTACATTGATTCTGACAAGGATAATCTGATAATGATCAAGCTTTTTAAGTGTTGATAAAGCTTACATGATTGATATGATTAAATGTGATTAGATAGAAAAAAAAGAGATGGGTGACGCAACGTAACAAACTCATAAAAAATTTGAAGATAATAAGAAAATTCTTATTAGTTGACTAAACTCCTAAACTTGTCAAAAGTTTAAATAGTTTCAAAATTTTAAAATGAACAAAAAAGGAAAAGAATTCTAATTAAGAAAGAATCTTAAATAATATGAAAATTAAAGTGCCTCGTTTATGGCATTCGGAATAGATTTTTAGGCAGTTTCAAGTCATTTTATAAGAGGAAATGTTAACCTTGTAATAGGACTCTCAAATCAGTCTTTAAAAACATATTATGGGCCTTGTAACTCGACTCGAGTCAAAAGTTATGACCGTTTTCTTTTTTCTATTCAATTTTTTCAAAAACTTCAAAGCTATGTCTTCTATATCAATAGGATTATTCATATCTGTTACTTTATACCTATCTTGTATTATGTTATCTGTTATCTTGTATTATATTAGTTCATGCCTATCTCTTATTCGACATGTATTGTGTATACTACACGTTAATGCAAGTTACAGTAAGTTGAGTTGATACCTTTCTTCACATGTAAACTTTATCATGGTATCAGAGACATCGCAAGGCCCTTTCAAAGTGCTATCCACCTTATTGACCCAAATTATATCACGTTTAGCCCTTTCAAAGTGTTATATATGCCAATCAACCCAAATCCTATTGGATCCGTATGTAGCCAGTCCCTTTCAAAGCACACGAACCTTCTTCCATTAGCATAAGCTTGCCTTGGATTTTCTTGCTGCCACTGCAGATTTCACAAAACTTGAGCTAAGGTAGATTCTCTTCTCAAGGCCTAATAGTCATTAACTCTTCTTCCCTTTTTTAATCCTATGGCTACTGAAAATATATTATAAAGCACTCAAGCCATTTCCTCTATGAAGGCCTAACCTAAAATGGTCATGAGACAAACAAATATGTTATTCTCTCATATATCTTGTTGGAAAACCTATCAAAAAAGTCTACTTCAGACACGTTTATTTTAATTGATACAAGTTGTTTATCCAAAATAATACAACTTTCATTCAAAAAGAAGAATGGATAATGATGTTCTTTATTCAAAACAAAAAGAAACAATAGAAAAGAAAATTTCCCTAAAATAGAATTCTTCAAACTACAGAAAGCTTAAAATAGAATTCTTCAACCTATAGAAAGCTTAAAGATAATTCATAGGTGCTTATTGTTATAAATCATGCATATAGATATTAAATGATCCTAAATTGCAATCTTTATGATTAATTTTACTTTTTAACATTGGTATAAGAGACATGATTAAATATGCATCTTAATATTTTAAAAAATGATGTGTGAGTGTTGGAATTAATTTAAAATTATTAAATTGTCAAAATTTAGATACATAAGTATTTAAGTTCATTGTTAAGAGTTTTATTATATTCATATATTGGTTATGTAATTATGTATAATCCTTTGAATTCATATATAGTTTCTTTATTTAATTTCATTAATGGGTTCATGTACTTAGATTTGAAATGTCATCTTTTATACCTATAAATATCCCTTTGTATTTGAACTAAAATTATTTAAGTGAAATACAACATCTTCTTCTAAACAATTCTCTCCTCTCTAATTTCCTTTACTTCATAATGAAGTGGTATCAGAGTCAAATTCTTTGAGAAGTGGCAAACAATAATAGAGTATACTCAATTCAATTCCCTTGCCTCATAAAAGAAAATTATGAAACATGGCATCTTCGTAAGAAAGTCATACTTGGCTCATAAGATATTTGAAAGATTGTAGAGAAAGGTTTTATACAACCTCAAAATTAAGCTGACTTGTCTCAAAATGAGAATGATGCTTTAGCCAAGATAAAGAAGAAAGATTAATAAGCCCTCACTCTCATCTATCAATTTTTAGATGACTCAATATTTAAGAAGGTAGCTGATGCAATTACGATAAAGGAAGCATGAGAGATTTTACAAAGTTCCTTTCAATGAATTAATAAGGTGAAAAAGATTCGACTCTAATCATTGTGAAGTGATTTTGAATCTTTGTGCTTGAAGGAATCTAAATCAATCTCGGATTATTGTTCATGAGTAGAGACTATTATGAGCCAAATAAAGGTATAGAGACAAGGTTAAAGATGTTCAAATAATAGAAAATATTCTTCATTCCTTAACTACAAAGTTTAATTATGTGGTTTGCGTCATTGAGGAGTCTAAAAATATAGACTCTTTGACATTTGAACAATTAGAGGGTTCTTTGCAAGTATACGAAGACAAGATTAAGAGGAGACAAGAAAAACCTTTAGAGCAAGTACTTAAAGTAAAGGTTGTGTTAAAAGATGATGATGGAGAAAGCAGTCAAAGAGGAAGAGGACGAGGACTTGATTGAGGACATGGTCGTGGTTCTGATTGAGGTCGAAGATGGAGTTAAAGAGGAAGAAGTAAAGGAGATTATAACAGTGCTAACAATGATGATAGAAATAATCACTTATACAAAGGCTAAGGAAAATTAAGACGAAGAGGATAAGGAGGTTACAATTCTAGACAAAATGAAATAAGATATGATGAGCCTAATGTTGAGTGCTATAATTGTCATAAATTTGAATATTATTCTAGGAAATGTTATGCTACACCTAATCTATTGTAGAACAAGTTAATATTATTAATGACAAGTAAAGAGTCGAAGAGCCAACTTTGTTATTAGCACTAAAAAATGATGCAAGTAAAGATGAAAGTACATGGTTCTTGGATAATAGAGCAAGCAATCACATGTGTAAAAATAAAGGCAAATTTATGGAGTTTGAAGAAAAGGTGAAAGGCAATATTTCTTTTGAAAATTCTTTAAAGATCCAATTTCGTGAAAAAAGTACCATTCTAATTTCTTCAAGAGATGGAAGTCATAGACTTATTAACGATGTGTACTATGTACCTAAGTTGAAAAGTAATATTTTAAATTTAGGACAACTACTTGAAAAACGAATATAAAATATACATTAAAGATTGTTTTCTTTGGCTCAAAGATCAATATGCTCAATGAATTGCTAAGGTGTTTATGTCAAATAATAGAATATTCATGTTGAATATCAAGAATGTTGAACTAAGGGTTGGTTCCACCTTTGTTTTGATGATGACAAAGTGTTTTTACAAATATGTTTGTAGTGTTTGTTGTGTTTTGTTTTGATGATGACAAAGTATTTCTAATAATATGTTTGTAATCTTTGTTGTGTTTTGTTTGATGATGATAAAGTGTTTCTACTAATATATTTATAGTGATTGTTGTGTAGTTGGAGTGTATGTGATGAACAAGTAATTAATTTGGTAATTTAGTGAAATTTGTATGACTTATATAAGTCATGGAATAATGTTTTAGATAAAGTTTATGTAAATTGAAGTTGTATAAATTGATTAAGTATGTAGATAAAGTGAATGAAATTGTTTAGATTATTGTGTTAAGGAAATTTGGTAAATTAAATGAATTGATTGTGTTAAGTTTGTATAATTGTATACAATGTGTTAAGATTTTATTAATATTATTTTGTTTACATTAAAATATGTTGAATTGGGTTAAGAACTGAATGTAATTGGTTTTGCATGGATTGATTAATATTTGTATAAAGTTTGGAAGCTAGAGTATTGAATAAGCTTAGTTGAGCTCTAAAATCTATATAGCTGACTTGGAAAAGGAAGTAAGTATACTTATAGAGCTTTAAATGCTATGCAGACTATTAGAATGATGTGTCAAAAAGCTACCTACAAAATTTCACATCAATTGGATGAAGGATGAAGAAGATGTGACAAAAATATCAAGTAGTGCTGTAAATTGATAGCAAAGGTATTGGTCGATCGAATGAGTTTGTGCAGGACATCGGTCGATCAATACCTGTGCTGCTAGCTTGCAACACTCAGTCGACCGAATGAATACATTCGTCGACCAAATGAAGCAATAGGTCAACTGAATGAGTGCATCAGTCGAACGAATGACCATCGGTCGATCAAATAAGGTCATTCGGTCAACCGACCATGAAGATCACGCAATGGTAACTCAGTAACGGGTAGATTTCCAACGTGTATATTATTAAATGAGAAGAACATTGGAGCAATGAGTATTTGGTCTTAGAATGAGTATAAATAGGTATGATTTGTATTGTTTATGTATTAAGAATTATTGAAAGTGTTTGTATATTATTATTGAGTATTATTAAGTGTTTATAAGCTTTTGGTGAAGTTGTAGATGAGTATTTTTGTAGGGTTATTCTTGAGCCTTGAAAAAGAAGAGTGTGAGGTTCTCTTTTAGCCTTAGAAAATGGAGTATTGAGAGGTTATTCCTAAGCCTTGGAAATGAGAGAGTGAAAGGTTATCCTAGAGCCTTGAA
>JAOXYD010245963.1:0-30329 GCA_028565735.1 Pinacopodium congolense
CATCTTTGAAAAATGGTGAATCATCATCTAGTTCAAAAACTATGAAGAAAAACATGATTTATGTATTCTTTTAGGCCTATTTCTAGGGTGAATGTGCATGTTATTCAAGCATAAAAAATGCATTCTCATCCATTTAAAAACATCTCCCTTGCCCTCATCTAGCCAACCATAGTGCTCAGTAGGCTACCGTTTTACTCTCGAAGAAAGGGACCATTACGATGGTTTCATATCCTAATGTTTTACTCCTCTTAAGTGTTATTTTGGTAGCTGTCAGTCAATTCCTAGCTACAACTTGCTCTACACTTACTGTGACCTGCTCCAACTTGTTCCTACTTGTATCCAACATATACAATAAGCCTAAAAAATCATTTTTACAGAAGTTAGGATGGATTAGAGTAGAGAATTCAAATCAAAAAAAATTTTCTCTCTTATTTCCTTAGTTTTTAGGTTTTTCGTTTTTTCTTCTTTCCCAGACTTTATATCTTTTATTTTCAAGTTGTTTTAAGGATTATCAGGAGTTATTTAAGGTGATTAATGGTTTCCTAACACGTTGTATCATCATTTAGTAAATTTAAACCCTTCTTTCCCTTATTTTATCTCTTTTGGTCATATTTATGCAAGAACATGTATTGCTTTTATTTAATTTGATTTTTCTTATTTATTTATGGTTTTTTAGCTAAATTCTGGTTAAGGACAGGTTATTAAATGTCTTGAGTGAGTTTATAACACATGATTGGATGATAATCTTTATTTAATTGAGATTATAATGCTTATTTTTTGTTCGAAATTTAAAATATGATGAAAGATGGTTAAACATATGACAATCTCTACTTTAATCATTGGAAAATTTAGTAAACAACATGGTTTAATTCAAGGATCTAAGAAATCTACCTTGCTTGTGGTGAGGGCACTAATCTTGAATATGGAATTTAGGATTAAAAATTCCTAAACTTTAAGCCTACTTCTCATACTTGTGATTAGACCAAATGATGGACTAAAATGTTAGAGAAAATCCAATGACTTAGCCATAGCTTTATCTTTATTTAGTGAAGGCCTTAGATTATAAAGTCCAACCCATTTCATAAATTACTTAATTAATTTAGGGCTAGTCCTTAGCAATTTAATCATTTGGTAATCCTTAGATCACTCGGAATACAACTAAAAAGTTGGAAGTTTTTAGGCTTCTTTTAGTCAATCTAACCCCATTAATGTAAAGATCTTAAATTCTTTAGATAATTGTAAACCAATTGTGCTAGTATTCACAAATTTTATCTATGGGTTTGACGTTCTAGAATCTTAAATATGCTTTACTTTATCACTTGTGACAAATACACTATTGTCAAGTTGATTTGGATTTGAATTATATTTGCATGTGAATTTATTGATTATTTTGAGGATAACTAGTGATACGAAATCAACCCATCAAGTTTTTGACACCGTTACTGGGGTAAATAGCTGTGATATTAAGAAAATTTGGTGTCAATTCCTCTAGGGTGTATAAATTTAGTATTTGTTAACAAGTGCGTATCTTTTAGTTAGGACTCATACTTTCCACTTATAGTCTCATAGACATTATAGCTGGTGGTACTCTAATGAGGAAAACCCCAAGTGAAGTATATAGGTTAGTTAAGGATATCGCCTCCAATAGTTTTTGATATAACTCTGAGCCTTTCATAAGACACCATTTAAAGTTCAAGCTATTACTAATGTCCCAAATTTACAAGCTCAAATAATTTGCCTTAGTAAGCAATTGAAAAGTTTACAAGCTAAAATTGGTAATAATGCCTTTGAAGACGCTATAGCTTGTTATTGTTGTAGTAGATCCTTTCATGTTTCAATATATTGCCAAGTTAGTCCTTCGTGTCCCTTTGAACCTTCCACAGATCATTATCTTTCTAATAGGTAAGGAATGGAATCATATAATCCTTTTGAGGAGAGCTACCCCTCTTTTTCATCAAACTATCATCCAGCCTACAAAAATTCTCATGTCAATCCTTAATTTAAATTTCCTTGTCGGCCAATTGACCAAGAAAAATCCAATCTTGAAGATACAGTGATGAAACATATTCAAATCAACGAGTCTAGGATGCAAACTCAATTAAAAACTTAGACGCCTAAGTAGGTCAGATCGCACAATTTTTAGATAAGAGATTACCCAAACCCTTACCTAGTATGCCTAAAATTACTCCTCAATATCATGTTATGGCCATCACAGTGCCTAATGGTCATGGATTGGAGGACATAATTGAAGAAGAGAATGAAAGAAAAGTGATGGAAAGTAGTGAATTAGCGAAAGAAGTAGGAAATGAAGATAGTCCACCTACATTATTTACTAATCCAAATGTCCAATATTATCAACCTAGAGTTCCATATCCATAAATTTTAGATACTCCATTTAAGGACTCTATTTAGTCTTTTAAAAAATTGTAAAAACCCATTTGTAATGTATCTCAACTAGATGAGCATCTAGCTGGCAATCAATCCATAGTCAAAGAGTTGGAATCTTCTTATCCTAACTTGAGAGAAGTGTTAATGGCAACAATTACACCTATTACTCCAAATCCATCTCAAGAATATGAGAAATCTAAGCTAGAATTTTGTGCTATGGCTGATGATGATGATGATTTTTTCCATGACTTCTAACCATAATGTTGTGAATTTTGTGAATTATAAGGACAATTTTGAAATTGAAAGTGAAAATGCCATTGTTGAGACTGAAAGTGATGAAATTGCTCATGCATACTTCTTAAATGATCACTTGGATGATGCTTATGTTGATTTTATTGGTGATAAGGATGATATTCAAGTTGAAGACCATGATTTTAAGGTTATTGAATATGAAAATTTTAATGAATTTGTCAAGCATAATGAGGTTGAATCTGCCAAAGCAATATAGCTTATGAATTTTATTAGTGTTAATGCTTTTGATGTAAAGGCCAAACACGGTAATTCAAGACTTTTTATCATGAAATTTTAAAATTCATGAGTGTTGTTCCATGGAGGGTTAGCTTCCAAATTTTCAAAATCAATTACATGCTTTAAAACCCATTTCAAAATTTGGACTATTCTACTTTCCAAGAAAAAGAAGTGAAAATGTTAGATTTTGGACCAAAGAAGAGACTAAAGAGTCTTTAACCTTATGGTCCAGCTAAAAGACCTTAAAGAAGCACTTGTTGGGAGGCAACCTAATCATAGTAGTAGGTTTTAGTGTGCTTTGGTGTGTTTTCAGTTGTTTGGTGTGCTTTTCTTTTGTTTTCCTTTTTATACTCCTTATTATTCTTTAATCGTATTTCCTTTTTGAAGCAGAGCTACTTTATTTCATTTCTGGTGCTTCAATTATTTTTTGTGTGATTTGCAGATGTTATCTTCAATATTTACTATCTTATGGAGCCAGTTTTAACATGCACCTTCAATGGCCATTCTAGCAATTTTATCATTTTCATCTGGGTGCTTTCTGTTGCTTTTTCCCTCATATTGGTGCTTATTATGTATTTTAGGGACATTAGGGAAAATGTTCAATTTAATTGTGAGGGAGGGAATGGATAATCACACTTATGTTTTTATTTTTCCTAAAGTTTATCATTTTAGCATCTTTTCAAGTAATTTATAATTTATGGAAAAGTTTTTTTTATTATTTTGCCTTCTATCGACAATTTTTTCCTTTTGATGTTTTGAGATGTTATATTATCAATTAAGCATGTTTATTAACAATGAACTTTTATGGTTTCAAGTTTTACATTATGGATATTTAATAATAATTATGGGTTTCCCTATATAAAATGCACATCCCTAAAGCTTTTTGTGACTTCTTTTAACTTTTTAATATCTTGTTTAATTAAAAACCAAATTCAATTAAAAATTTTGAAAAATAAAAATAATGAAAAAAGAAAAAGTGTGCTTAAATTGTAAAAAGTGAGCAAAAATATTTATTCACTCCGCTGGCTTCAAACCAATTAGTTGATGTTAAAGAATGGTGCTAGTAGCCAATTGATGTGAGGTGACTTAGTTGAATAACCATAGATGTTCATGACATGATGTTCATCTTCATGTAAAGCAATTGAATGACCTCTTGATCAAGCCTTAAAAGTTCATTTATATGGTTAAATTGGTGCTTAAGGGCTAAAAGGTATGGAATTGTTTAAAAGATTAGTCATGTCACTTTATGTATATCCATTTTATGCATGGAAGTAATTGATGCAAGTTGGGTTGAAGTTTGAAAGATTATGAAGTACTATTAAGTTATTTGTTAATTTACATGTTTGGTTAATCATATAATGTCCTGATAATCTATTTAATGATTGAATTGTTAAGAAAAGGTGTCAATGATTTGGTTTGATAGGTTGAGCAAGTTTTCCTATTATGATAAGCTATTTTTATATTAACAATTTAATAATTTGCTTGAGGAAAAGCAAAAGCCAAGTGAGGGAGAGTTGTTAGGCTTTGATTTCAATGCATTTGTATACCCATTTCAATCTAATTTAATGTTTATTTTCCCCAAATTGATGCTAAAAAATTTAAATATCATTTATATTCATGTATAATGTAGATGGGAGCTTAATCTTGAAGAAAACCTAAGATTATGCAGTAAAAAATATGAAACTTAGACTAAAACGACACCCTCATCTAGTTTGTCGTAGTGCTCAGTGGGCCATCGTTTTACTCTCGAAGATAGGGACCATTACGGTGGGTTCATATCTTAATGTTTTACTCCTCTTAAGCATCATTTTGGTAGTTATCACTTAATTTCCAGCTGCAACTTCCTCTCCATTTGCTGTAACTTGCTGCAACTTGCTAAAAATTGTTCCTACTTGAAACCAGCATATATAAGAAGCCTAAAAAATCTTTTTTACAGAAGTTAGGATGAATTAGGGTAGAGAGTTCATATCAAAATTCTGGTTCTATCTTCTTTCCTTAATTTTTAGATTTTTCTTTTCTTTTTCTTTTCCAAGCTCTGTACCTTGTATTTTCATATTGTTTAGAGGATTTTCAGGAGTTTTTTAAGGTGATTAAAGGTTTCCTAACATGTTGTATCATCATTTGGTGAAATATAAATCCTTCTTTCCCTTATTTCATCTCTTTTGTTCATAATTATGGAAAAACAGTGGCTACCTTTATTTAATGTAAATTTTCTTATTTATTTATGATATTTTGAGGTAAATTCTAGTTAAGGACAGGTTCTTGAATGTCTTCAGTGAGTTTATAACTTATGATTGGATGATAATATTTTTTATTTGATATCATAATTCTTATTTTAAGTTGGCCACTTAAAATGTGATGTAAGATGCTTAAAGATCCGACAATCTTTACTTTAAACATTGAAAATTCAGTAAACAACATGGTTTAATTTAAAGATCTGAGAAATCTACCTTTGTTATCATGAGGGCACTAATCTTGAATATCGAATTTAGGATTAGAACTTCCTAAACTTTTAGCCTACTTCTTAGATTTATGAGTGGACCAAACAGTGAACTAAGAATGTTACATAAAAGGCAATGACTTAACTATATCTTTGTCTTGATTTAGTAAAGACCTTAGATTAAATATTCAAATCCATTTCATAACTTACATAAGTCATTGAGGCCTAGTCCTTAGCCATTTAATCATTTGGTAATCCCTAGATCACTTGGAATGCAATTACAAAGTTGGAAGTTTTTAGGTTTTTTTTGGTTAAACTAGCCTCGTTAATTTAAAGATCTTGAGTTCCTTAGATAATTGTAATCCAATTCCAGGGTATTCATACATTTTCTCTGTGGGTTAAACATTTTAGAGTCTTATATGTGCTCCATTTTATTACTTTCGACCAGTACACTATTGTTAAGTTTATTTGGATTTGAATTTGATTTGCATGTGATTTTATTGATTACTTTTAGGATAATTATTGATATCAAATAAACCCAGGAATAGGAGAGTTAAATTTCTTTCTTGGCTTGCAACTTAGGCAAATGCAAGATGGAATATTCCACAATCAAGACAAATATACAAAGGAGTTACCTAAGAGATTTGGAATGGATTAAGATAAACCATTAGGAATCCCTTTAAGTGTAACCTGTAATTTAAACAAAGATGAATAACTGAAACTAAAAGATTCTAAGTTATATAAAGGAATAATAGGTAGTTTGTTATGCCTTACCACTAATAGACTTAGTATCATTTCTAGTTTTTACTTATGTGCTAGATTCCAATCAAGTCCTAGTGAGTATCAACTTTTAGCCATCAAGAGAATTTTGAGATACTTAGTTGGCACATCATCTTTAGGTATATGATATTCTAGAAATGCACATTTAGTTTGTTATTCTGATGCAAATTATGTTTGTAGTCTTTTAGATAGAAAGAGTACATCTAACACATGCCAATTTCCAGGAAATGCATTAGTTTTTTTATTTAGTAAAAACCAAATTTTGGCAACTTTACAATTGAAGTACAATATATGGTAGCTAGTAGTTGATGTGATAAGTAATTTTCCTTAGGCAACAACTTATAGATTATGGTCTGGCGCTTACCAATGTCCCTACTAGGTATGATAACACTAGTGCCATTTACTTAACCAAAAATCCATCCAACATTGCAGAAGTAAGCACATTGAAGTTCGATATCATTTCATAAGAGATCATATGTAAAATGGTGATATAGAATTAGTGTTCTTAGATACACAAGATAAATTGGCTAATATATTCATAGAATCAATGAATCAGGATAGGTTTACACAATTAAAAGATAATTAGGCATGACTGATGGTAGGTATATTTTATATTTGTATGTATATGCATGATTTTTGTACTTTAATTTATATATTTACACCTTGATATACTTTTCCCCGCATTTCTTCCTGTTTAAAATTGATATCTTTCACATTTTCCTATTACTTTTTAAGGACGTCAAAAAGGGAGAGAAGTTTGAGTGATATTAGTTGTTTCATTTAGGGGGAGTTAAGTTGATATGAGACTTTTTAATGCATGAACTAAGGGGAAGCATAATTTATAATTGATATATGTGGTTATATGCCATGTGTTTTTTATTTCTTAATATTAGTGTTTTTCATCATCAAAATGGAGAGATTTTTAATCAAACAGAAGTTTCAATCTTAGTTTTGACTATAACAAAACATGAAATTTACTAATGATTTAACTTTATGGTGAGAATTACTTCAAGGAGAAAAGCTTGGACTTGTAGGTTGAACTTGAAGAAAGTGGAAAAACAAGCATTATGGAAGCTCCAAGAATCTTAGTTCTATATTTTAAACATGTATGTGAGTTTTTATTGAAGTTTAAATATTCTTGGGTTTCAATTTACATGTTACACATGCTTAAGTTTTTAAAAGATGCATAATTTTCATTAAAAAGGTTAAAGTTTGAATTTAAGTCAATCAAATTAATTTGTGTTTTCAGACAATGCTAAAGCTCTAACACCTCTCGACAATGGTAAAAAAACAAGAGCTAAAGCAAAAGAAACTGAACTACCAGGTAGACAAAAGAACCATATAATAATAAGACAAGGAAACTTGGCCACGAAGAGACAACTATGGAGAAAACTAATCAAGCTTGGATTAAACTCAGACCAGACCTTGGACTAAATTCTCTGAGCCACAACACTAGTGTTATTTTAATGATCACCAAAATGCACTCTAGCCCTCTTCCTTCTATGGAGATGTAGGAGGTCATCCATGCTCTAAACAAAATTGTGCTTTAGATAGAATCAAGAGGGATGGAATTACTAGAAACTTCTTATACTGATGAAACTTAGTCAGTACTGGATATTAAAGTTAGAGTTGTTTTTTTTGTTATTTTCTGCCTCCTATTAAATAAGTCACAAACTAAGGCTTCTTATTGTTGAGATACCCCTTCTTCCTTGCTAGGAAATTGAACTAACTTCTATCCCAAAGGTCTAGCGAAAATGACATAAAGGCACTTATCTCGTCGAAATAGAGGCTACTTTCCTTGATTTAAATCATCAAGACCTATTCTGGGAACAAAATCTACAAAGACAAAGGTCAGAAGCAGAATTAAAACCCTAAAAACAACTAGTACCTCTCTCTTGTGTTTAAGTGATTCGTTATTATAGTTTTGTTAATTGTAAGAATTGATTCATGTTTATGATTTTTTAAATTGTGCCTTTGGTAGATATATTGAGTTTTATCTTTTGTATAATTATTGGCATATTATGCTATGGTGAATTTTGGTATTGCATATAGTTAAATTGGCTTTAGATGATTTATGTTGTAGATTATAATAACTTTATAAAACACTCTGTTCATCCCCCCTTGAGTGCCTTTATGACTTACAATTGAAAATTGTATCTTTCACAAGTAAATTAATTAAGGATTTACTGATCTTAGAAAAATCCTTTATTAATCTCCTATAGAACTAGCATGCCCTAAATCATTCTAACAAAATTAGGTGGATGGAATTACCTAATTACCTTTATCTTAGCTAGATCTATCTCGATGCCCTTACTAGAGATTTTATGCCTATAGCAATGCACTATTAGACCATGAAATCCAAATTAATCTCTTCACATCTTTTCAAAAACTTCTCGAAACTTCCTATGCATTCATCAAATGTGGTGCCAAAAATAGAGAAGTCAACTATAAAGATTTTTATGCAAGTTTATATCATATTCAACAAAATGGCCATCATGCTGCATTGAAAAGTTTCTTGAGCATTGTATAAACTAAATGGTCACCCTAGGAAACCATGTGGAGCTAATGCGATTAATGATATAGTAGCTTTAGCAACACAAATGAAAGTACTTAATAAGAATCTAGATAGCTTAGTGAGTCAAGCCGAGAGCAATGAATTAAGAGGTCCATTAAAGTGTGAGCGTTGTGGTAGTACCTCCTATTCATCCATAGATTGTCAAACAGGAAATCCTATAAGCAATACTAAAGTCATAAGCATTGACCCTATGTCTAAATATACTAGCCAAAAGTATGTCGTTGTTTCCCATAGCTAAGTCCATCATCATAGGTACATTAAATTCTTCTTAAGTAGGTGTAACTATGATCTCCTAACTTTCCATATCTAAAGACTCAATCAAAACTTAAATCCTCAAGCTTTTGGCCACTAGTATGTATATAAGACAATAATAACTTATAATTAAAGAAATAAAGAGAATTAAAGAAAGCCATATAAAGAATAATCCAAAAAAAATCAAGCAAAGAAAATCAAGAATATAAATAAGAGTAAAATGTTAAAAATAATAGACATAATAAAAATAACAAAAATAAAAATAATAAACATACACTTTAATCTAATTGACACTAGTACCTCCTTAATATTACTATTGAAGATCCCCAGTAACAATGCTAAAAACTTATAGAAGTCTACACTCTAATTCTAATTAATCTTAATCGAAGAACAACATAAAGAAAGTATACTTATCAATAAATAATGCAGTGGATCTAATTTGAGTCTAGAGATCATCCCATGAGGATCCATTATAAGTACTAACTTAATTGGCATATAATTATCCTGAGAAATCCTATTTAATTGATTAATTATATTAAATTATTAAATCAAACTAAACTATTTAATTTCTACAAAAGAATTCAAAGTACAATTACCTTTTATGTGGGCTAATCTAAAATATCTTATTTAATGCATGACATAGTTTTAGTTAAGGCAATGTTTATTTCTATTGATGAGTTTTAGTTAAGACAACGTTTATTTCTTTTGGTCCTATTTCATTGTTTGATCACTCAATAGACATAGGTAATATGTTTAAAGTTTTGGAAGTTCAAACCTAAAATTCCATTTTAGACTTTAGACCCTCACAATTATTCAATGTATGATCATTCAATAAATTAAATAATTTTGTTCACTAATTTTTCCAATAACTAGGATAGATTTATCGAATCCCCAACTATCTGTAAGTTTATTCTATATAGCCAATCCAAAATAGATGATTAAGAACTCATGTCCACCTAGACTTAGCTATTAAACAAATTAACCACACATAGTAATCAATAAATATAAATATTTGACAATAAAACACATATTTATTAATCAAAACATAAATAGTAAGAATTTAAATGAAATTGAGGGCTAAATATACAAACAAAATGAATTTCCTAACCGTAATCCAATCTCCAATCACTTTGATCCACTCTTTAAAACCTTGAAAAACAATTTTTAATACCTATTACATGATATTGAAAGAAAAATAATAAATTTAAAATTAATGAAAAATAATGCCTAAAATGATCCAAAAGTATTTTAAATCTTCCAAAAAAAAACCCTCCAAAACATGTGTATATATGGCTAGGTTATGTCCAAGGAAAATTAGGGAATTTTGGTCCAAATTTCCTTTGAAATCCCTGCTAGACCATGTTTTAAGAAATGACAATGGCTGTTGAATTTGTTGATTAATAGTTCCATTTACAACCATAATATTTTTTTTATCCATAAAATAGTATCCAATGTGATTGTTAACTCTATAATAGTTCCATTAAAGTGTCACATGGTTCTTCTAGCTTAACTACAATTGCGGTGTAAAAGAGATATCAATAATGCTATTAAAGGCCCACATTGATCATCTAGAAAAATGTTTACACTTAGTTGTTTTTACATAAAACTCCATTTCTTTGTTTAGAGAGGTATTTTACCCAATAATGCATATAAATTAGACAATTTAATATCAAAATAGGGGAGAAAATATGAAAAATTATATCCAAAAGCCCTATATATTGCACCATTATCAATACCATTGGCAGGCTTCATTACCCTGCATATAAGAAAAACCATTTGAATCTAGAAGGCAAACAAGAGCTCTTGTTATCCTTACTAGATTACTAGGATCTTTATAAACCTTAGACATGGCTTTGAGGAGAGGTCTTTGTTCAACCTCTAATTACTTCCATCTTTTCGTATTCCACCCTAAATTTAATGAAGTATATCTAGACTCATGGACAATGACGCAATCTATAGGTCTATTTAATCACTCATGTAATGCACTGCTCTGTTTCTAATGAGGATAGTGACACTAATTCTAATGAGAAGTGCATATAATTGATATCTTTTATTGCATATCCTTCTCCTACCACTAGTCCATTGACATAAATAGCCTCAAAACTATCCACGGGCACAATACATGATATACTTTCACAAATCAACAGTAAAAGGGAACCCTAGCAGAGGCAGATTAATTAGATTTATGAGCTTTTGAGATCAAGTGATCCAAGATCTAACAATTAAGGATAACTATGTTTCTTTTGTCTCTTTATTAATAATATGTACTTATTAATATCTTTTGTCTCTTTTTTCCTTTTTTTTCCAATTATTTATACCACTCTCAATTCAAAGAAACATGACGACATAATGATATTAGGGGAGTTTTCTTATTCCAATTGATCTCATTTATGATTTATTGTTATTATTTGAACAATGAGGACAATGTTCAACTTTAGTGTGGTGGAGGAAACTAGGAATAGAATTTCCATTACACTTGAATTATGGTGAATTTAATGGTGATTTATCTAATATTTCATTTGAAACTTTTCCTAATGGTTACTTAAATTTGAAGTACGGTGCTATAATTTGATTAGTGTAACCAATATAGTTGGTATTTGATAAGGTTGAAATATATTAAATTTTCATATGCATTTTAATGTCATTTCAACCCTAATTTTGTGTGTAAATGATTATTTTGTGTATCATATTAAATTTACATGCATATTTCATCATGGAACACAAATATAAGTTAAAAGGAAGAAGTTTAAAGAAGAATTGGAGAAAAATGAGCAAGGACCTATCAATTTAGGCCATCGATAGCTGTTGATTTACAAATCAATGACACCATTGATAAATGTAGGAGCCTTCATTGAAGGATATATCTCAGATCTTTCAACAGTGGTTAAAATAGACAACCGTTAAAAAAGTTAAACGTCATTAAAGGAACAAGAAAAGAAAATAAAAAGGACAAGCTCTAATATTCCTTGCCCAAACCTTCCTAAACCCTAATGAGGAATTATAAATAGAGAAAGGATAAGGAATTCATCAATGTTTGGTTCCTATTTAAGGCAACCTCTTTTTTTTCTATTTTCTTTAGGTTTTAGATTTTTTTTCTTTATTATTTTGATTTCCTTTCTTATTCTACCTGTAGATTTTGTGTTTTAGGTGTTTATAGCTTCTGTTTTATTTATTTTACTATCATTTATTTATTTTTCCTTTGTTTTTCTTTTATGTATTTAGTTTGGATCATGTTAAATGTTGCAAAATCTTAAGTTTTTGTTAGTTTAATGTTAAAGTTTTATTTTTCAGCCTTTTTTCTTATTAGTTTCTTTATGTTTTCTACATCTTTACCTTTGTTTTGTCAATTTCAAATTGTATTATTATGATTTTCATTACGTTAGCTTAGTTTTTATGTGGTTTGGAACATATTAAAGGGATAATACTTTATGATTGTGAGATTTGACTTGAAATCAATTGGGTTTTGTGTTTTATGTTAAGATTGAACTGGAATTCTAGTTGAATGGCATGAATTAGGGATTAATTCATAGGATTGGCCATCCTAGGTGTAATTTCTAGTTCAATTGTTAAGATTTAGCTTTTAATCGATAATTGTTATTAGCAAAATCTAAAAATGCCAAAGGTTAATGGAATTTGTAGGTAAACTTAACCAATTAGCCTAGGATTCTAATTTTCTAAATTAAAAAATTTGAGCTTGCGATATTGTGAATTAGGCTAGTCCTTCCCTAAAGTCTAATACTATAGGGTGATTAAATTTAGAGAGCTTGTTTTAGGTTATAGTGTGGTTAGGGGAAATTTTTCTATCATAAAAAATTTGTCTAAAATTAGAGGAACTTAGGTTTAAAGGGATTATTTGGATCCATAGACTAGCATCTTTGTATTCTTCTTTATTTTTTTTAGTTGCATTTTATATTTGTTTTTAAGTTTGCAAAATCTAGGGGGTTTTCTTTTGTTTTATTTTTCTTTTACTACAACCTTAGGAATAGGTAATAAGCACAACTAGCTCTCTATGGGATCGACCCTAACTTGGTCCACTACATATTTAGTTAGGTTAGCTAGGTATTTTATTATTTGCGGGTCTAAGATAGATCCATCAGTAATGATCAATTTATAATCAGCTATAAACTTTCTTAACTAAGGTCATTAATTATGGATATGAAGTTAACTCTTTGTGTATTGTCATTAAATTCACAATGAAATTTCATATGAGTTTTTTTGTAAATTTGGATAAGGTTTCTACTTAAGTAATTTTGGTAAATTTTTGAAAATTTTTAAATTCCTGAAATTAATTAAATTAAACTGAAAGTAGTAATAATTATAAATGTGTTTGAAAAAGGCAAGATGGAGCATAAAATGCACTTACTAGGATAAGATGAAGCATAAAACAAACTTGTCTAAATTAATTAGGCAAAATGAATAAGGTTAAGGTATGATGAAGTATAAAACATATGCCATTAAATTAGCTTAGGAGAATTTGCATGATTGTTCATGTAAGTTTCTTAAGATTTTATATTATCCATAAGTATCGGCTTTATTATATGTTTTAACCATAGTTATGAATTCATGATAAAGATTGAATTACGATATACTAGCTTTATTAGTTGCATGGATTAGAAGACAAGCAATAGTTTAAATATAGGGGAATTGATAAGAGAGGGTTATATGGGATTTTAGGCTATAGTTTCATTTGTTTTACCCCTATCTTTATATGAATTTATTTTATTTATATATGTTTTTGGTTAAAATATAAGTTCATGTGCAGATGTAGAGTTAGGTGTGAAAAATAAAAAATTTGGATGATTTTTCATAAGACCAATGGTGGACGATAATAGAGTTGTTGATGTCTATATAAAGCTTCATTAAAGTTTTAGATAAACATAGAGAACCCACATTGCTAAAGAAAAGTGTCGTTTATTTAAAAGTGAAATAATATTATAATGCAAGTCAAACTTATAAGATAAACTGATATCTATAACGGCACTATTATGAATCATGTAAACTGCTCTTGATGATTGTGAAAAGAAAGTGAAACAATGTCATATTAAAATCTCACTATTGTTCCCTGATTTCAAGGATTTTCGTACTTTTTCAAAGCATAACTCAATAGATGTTGTAAAGACAAATTCTTACTTTCACTCCTCATTCAAGAATACAAACCTAGGAACCACCTACTAGTGGATGGAAGAAGAGAGTTCGACAGTTTTATTTGATTCATAGTTTAGTTTTCTCTCAAATTTTGTATTAATGACCTAAAGATGCAAATTTAAGTGTTCTACAAAGTGGATCCAAAGGATTAGGAGTTGATTTACAATTGTGATAGCTCTATTTTGATTGTATCTAGCACTCTCTATTTATTTTCTATCTTAATTCTTTGTTTTTATCAATGATTATATGCTTTTCAATTAAGTATTTTTGTTTAATGAAAATCATGTGAGGTTAAAATCTTTAATAGCTAAGTGTATTATTCATAATGTTTTCTAATGTAATTTGATGCATATATGCTCCAAATTGATGCTACATTGTTTAATTAATTATTTAGTTTGTATATTAGAGATTAAAAGTGAGGGAAATGTGGAAAATGTAGCCGAAAATTTTGAAAAAAGGAGTTAAATGGTAGTACCTATCATACCCTCATTTTACTATCAAAAGCCATCGCTTTGTTTTATTTGGAGAAATCATGCGGGAGGGGGTAAAATGATGTCATTTAACTCTGTCACGTGTCATTTAAAAACTTGTTAGGCGTTTTCTAGTTGGATCTCCTTCTCTCATTGGCTGCAACTTGTCCAACTTACTTAAGACATATTAAATAAAATCCAAAAATCATTTTTATAGAAGCAACCCCTAGATCTAGGTAGAGAATTCAAATTCTAGCTTTTTTTCTTTCTTCTTTTAGGTTAGGTTAAGTAAGGTTTTTGGTTTTTATGCCTTTTCCATCTTTTTTCATGTTATTTTTAAGTTGTTTTAAGGATTTCAGGAGTTTGTTAAGTTGATTGAAGATTGTCTTAACACTTTGGAACATCATTTGGTTAAATCTAAACCCTTCTCTCACTTGTTTCTTACTTTTTATTCATATAAGTTCAAGAACATGTTGTTCAATGTTGAATCTAGAATTTCTTATTTATTTTAACCAATTTCATGTTAAGGATAGGTTATTAAATGGATTAATTAAGTTCCAAACACATGATTGGATGATAATCCTTGTTTATCTGAGTTTTTAAAGCTTGTTATAAGCTGGCCACTTTGAATAAAGATGAAAGATAACTAATTAAAGGAAAAATTAATTGATTCATTGGAAGAATTAGTGAACAACATGATTTTAATCAATACATGAACATTAATTAATTAATCATGAGGGTACTAGTCTTAAAACATTTAATTTTAAGATTAGAACTTCTTAAACTTTAAGTCTACTTCCTATGGCTATAGGTAGACCAAATCATGGAATAGGAAAGTTAGAGATAAGGCAATAACTTGACCATAGCTTTGTGTTGAATTAGTGAAGACCCTAGATTTGAAATTCCAACTTTCCATAACTTAATTAATTCATTTAAGGCCTAATCCTGATCTAATTTTGTCCATTTAGCAATTGTTAAGCAATTTGGAATTCATTACAAAGTATGGAAATTTTTTGTTAGTTTAATTACTTTAAATTTAATTAATTTTCAACCTCGAGCTTTCTAGATAATTGTAATTTGATTACTCTAGTATTAACATGTTCCCTGTGGGTTTGAAATTCTAGAGTCATAAAAATACTCCACTTTATTACTTGTTAATCGGTACACTTCTTGTTGTCAGTTTCGAATTGAATTTGAGATGAATATTAATTGATTAAATTATTTAATCTTATTAAGTATTAAACTAACTAGCAACAAGTTTTTGAAGTCGTTTCCAGGGGATGGGTAGTGATATTAGGAATATATCAATGTCAATTACTTTTGAGTGTAAATATTGTTTATATTATTTTGCTTTGCTTTTTCTTTTTTGTTTTTTATGTTCTTTTTTTGTGTTGTGATTTTTTCTTAGTTCGGGTGATGGAGTGATGGGTGTATTGTAGACCACTAAATAATAAATTTACCTAACTGATCTAACTATCTATGTAGTAGGGTAAGTCAGTGTCGATCCTACAGAGAGCTAAGGTGAGTTAAAGCTAATCTTAAGGTTATGATAAAAGAAAATAAAAAGAAAAGAAAACTTTTGGAGTAAAGGAACTAGAAAATACAATTAACAAATTCATAATAAACAAGAAATAATGCAAAACAAAAACAAACATATAATAATAAAGGAAAGATGGGTAGAATATATATCCAGGATTTAATATTTATAATTGATCATAAAAATTAGATAGATTGTATTTGGCCTTAAATGCTAACATATGGATCCAAACAAGCTCTTGAATCCTAAGTTCCTCTTTTAGACAAATTATATATAATAGAAAATTTCCCATAATCACGTGAAAACCTAAAATAAGCTCTCTAGATTTAGAAGTGTGAAAACACTAGACATTAATGAATAACTAGCCTAAGCCATAATCTTACAAGCTCGGATTATGTAACTTAGAGAATTGGAATCCTAGGCTAAATTGAATAAGTTTACCTATAAATTCACTAGGGTATCACCACTCATGCTATTTTTTATTGACAATTATGATTTAAAAGATAAATGTTAGCAATTGAAATAGAAATTAAAACTAAGATGTCCAATCCTATGCATAAATCCATAATTCATGTCATTCAACTTAAATTCCCATTATCCTTTTAATATATTCCAACCCATAATAAAACTAAGCTAACATATGAAAATAAACACAAAATCCAAACTGAAAATACCCAAAACAAAACATAAATGCCGAACATAACTTGGAATTAAAGAAAACAATGCTTGAAATTAAAGGAAACACAACTATATTAATCAAAATTATAGGTTCAACACAATATTTATGCAAAACTTAACTAAATACACAACAAAACAAACAAAAATAGAAAATAGTACCAAAAAAACAAAAATGGGAAGAAAGCAACACCTAAACACAAAAACTAAAGAGAGAATTGAAATAACAAACAAAAACTACCCTAAAAATCTAAGGAGAAACCAAAAAACAAAGAAACAAGTGTGGAAATGGTGAAGGCAGAAAAATAATGACTGTGGCTTCCTCTCCTTTGCTCCTTCGTCGCTTTTATTTTTCCCCTTTTAGGGTTGAGATGAGTCTCCTAAGTTAAAGCTGCTTTTGTCCCTTTTTTTTTTGGCATGATATTGGTTAATTGATTAGAGGCATCATTCATCTTAAACACAAGGCATCCGTCGACTGACCTGAACCATTCAGTTGACCGACCTTTAAATCTCTAGTAGCTGCATCTCTAGATACGTCTTTACTCTATTTTTTCTCCTAACTTGTCCCTTTTAGCCATAACTTATGTCTTAAAAACCAAACCTATATGTAACCTCAAAATAAACACAATTTAGGCATTCAAACATGAAAATAGGGATGAATTAACATTGAAACGCATATAAAAACTTAAGATAATTCAACTCGATCATGGACCATCTTTTGGTGCATAACTTTAGTCATCTACAAGTTGTGGGGGAAATATGATCATTTGAAAGATCATCAATGGTATGAGCCTGAAGAGATAAGTTATGAACATGTGAATCACGATGCATCATATCATGAATCTTACGCTTTTGATTATTCACCACCATACCCTGATTATGCATGGAAAAATTTATCTCACTTTAAACCATCTTCTGCTGATTGTCAATCCTACCATTTCTAAAGTAATCCTGAGTCATATCACAGCCCATATTATGAACCTTCTTCTAATCGTGAGACTACAAAGTCAACTCTAATAAAAATGAAAGATTTAATGAGGGAGCTTAGGAAAATCTATTCACTCATTAAAGAAAGTAGGGTTAGGGACAAGGTTATTTCACAAATTCAATTAGAGCCCTAAATGGAACAGTTAGGAAGAACAATTATAAAATTTTATGCTTTTCACTTGAATGATCCCGTACCTTTGGAATCCAATGAGCTAAACATTTTTTATATGTACAATAAGAATCATGATTTTTCAATTTCTTTTGAAAATAATGATGAGGATATTTTTTAATGCATTAATCAAAAAATAGCTCTTGAAAATGATGGAACCTTGGATGAGTCTATGGTTGAATTTGATGATTTTAAGGAAGATCATGTAAGTGAATTAGAAAACTATGACTTACAAACCATTAAAATTAATAAAGATGATGTGAGTGATGCCCTAAATGGAGATGACGAGAAGGTTATAGATGAATCTAAGGAGTGTGAGCTAGAAGTTAATGATATGGTCGTTAAAAGCGGTGAATTGATGGAAATTAAGGTACCATTAGAGAGCCTTGATTTTCTAGGTGCTTCTACTTTTGATCTTAGGCCAAAAGTAGTCATTCTTACGTTTTTACCATGATTATTTGTCAAGGAAAAGAATTTTGCTTTGTTTTTCTTAAAGGATAGGATTTGTGATACGATTAAACACTTAGTTAAAGGTGTAAGAATAGATTTCCCATATGGAAAGAATGGAACAAGCAAGTTAGATGGTGAGCTAAAATTTTGATTACAAAATTCTCAAACTTTAAGGTCTAGCTAAAAGATCTTAAAAAAGAACTTGTTGAGAGGCAATCCAATCATAGAATTAGGTTTCCATGTGTTTTAGTGTGTTTTCTTTTATTTCATGGGTTTTTATTTTGTTTCCTTTTTCGTGATCCTTACCATTTTTTTATTACTTTTAATGGAGCAGGGCTGCTTTGTAGTTGGTTTCTTCTGATTTGATCTTCTTTTTTGGAATTTCAAGTGTTATAGCAAGTCATTTATCCACCCATCTGCTATTTAAAGTCAATGTACAATTCAACAGTTCATAATACAATATCATTTTTATTTTGGGTGCCTTCTCTTAATTTTTCTCTCATATTTGTAATTTATTATTGTTTTATGAACATTGGGGATAATGTTCAATTTAAGTGTGGGGGAGGGATAGAATGATTTAGGTTGTTATCACACTTATGCTTATCCTATACTAAATAATGTCAATTTATCATCTTTTTAAAAATAATATATAATTTTTGAAAAAAAATTTCTTTTTCATGAATGTCATTATACATCTTTCCTTCTGGTTTCACTTATTACACCCCTTTTGGATGTTATTCAGTTAGTTAGATATGTTAAAGATCAAATGGTTTTTTAATTGCTTCATATTTTGTATAATGATACCTTATGGTCCTTAGGAAATTCCATTTTTAAAATGAGATCAAAATTTGTTTTCTTTTAAACTCTCTTATCATCTTGTTTAAATTCAAAGAAAAGAAATGATAAAAAGAAAAAAGAAAATGAAAAAGAAAAAAAAGAAAGTAAAATGTAAATAAGAGAGCTAGTTTTATTCACTCCACTAGCTTTGAACTAATCGGTTGAACTTTGTGAGTGGTGCTAGTAGCCAATTAATGTGATGTGAATAAGTTGATTAATTGGCAATTTTCACAAAAAAATGTTCACTTTTAAGTAAAAATGCTGAGTAAAATTTCAACTAAGCTTCAAACTACTTACAATTTTGTTTTATGTTTTGTTTTAAAAGAATAAAGCATGTTTGATTGTTTTGAAAGATGATACATCTTGCTTTAGCACAATTCATTTTGCTAATGGAATTGAAATTGTGATGTAGATTGAATTTCAAAAATCATGAAGTAATTTAAGGTTGTTTGTGACTTGATATGCTTAAATGGCTATATAACATCTTTTGGTTCATTATACTTAAAAAATTGAGGAAGTATTTCCAATGATAGTGCTGATAGTCTAGACAAGTTTTTCGATATTTATACATCATTTTGAACTTGATAATGTATTGATTTTCTTGAGGACAAGAAAATAATTAAGTTTGGGGGAGTTGGTAAGTGAATAATTCATAATTTTTTCTAATGGAATTTGATACGCATTTTCTCCAAATCGATGGTACAATGTTTGATTTATGTTTCGAATTGTTTACTTTGTATATTACAACTTAAAAGCGAGGGTAATCTAGAAAATGTAGTAGAAAATTTTGAAAAAATTAGTAAAATGATGGCAACTATCATATCCCCATTTTACTATCAGGAGCCATCGTTTTCCTTCATCTAGAGACTTAAATGTAAGGGGTAAAATGACGGTTAACTTTCTGTCAAGCACTATTTAACTACATGCTGAGCATTTTCCAACTAGATCTCCTTCTCCCATTAGCTGAAACTCATCTAACTTGTTGCAACTTGCCCTAGAAATATAAAAGAAGCTCCATTGATCAATTTCATAGCAGTATACTCTAGATTTAAGTAAAAATTTCAGATTTAGTTCGTGTTTTTATTCTTACTTCTTTTAGGTTAGTTTTTTGTTTGTATTTCTTTTTCCATCTTTGTTCATTATATTTTCAGGTTGTTTTAAGGATTTTAGGAGTTTTTTAAGTCAATTGAAAGTTTTTTATCACTTTGGAACTTCAAGAACATGTTGTTCAATGTTGAATCTGGAATTTCTTGTTTTTGTATGATGTTTTAATCTAATTTCATGCTAAGGATAGTTTATTAAATGGATGAATTAAGATTGAAACACATGATTGGATGATAATCTTTGTCTATTTAAGTTCTTAAAGGTTGTTTTAAGTTGACAACATAGAATAAAATTGACATACAATTAAATAGATGATTAATCACTTAATTCATTGGAAAAATCTGTAAACAACATGATTTTAATTAATACATGACCATTGATTAATTAATCATGAGGGAACTATTCTTAAAACATGCCATTTTAGGATTAGAATCTTTTAAACTTTAAGCTTACTTCCTAAGGCTATAGGTAGACCAATCCATGGAATAGGAAAGTTAGAGATAAGGCATTGATTTGACTATGGCTTTATCTTGAATTAGTGAAGACCCTAGATTAGAAATTCCAACTTTCCATAATTCAATTAAGTCATTTAAGGCCTAATCCTTAGCTAATTTAGTCCATTTTGCAATTCCTAAGCAATTTGGAATTCAATATAAAGTTTAAACATTTTTTTTGTTTAGTTTAGTTGTTTTAGCTTTAATTAATTCACTATCTATTGTAGACTAGCCATCTACGATAGGTTTATAAGTAATTAGAGATTTAAGAAATATACCTTAATTACTGAAATATCCATTAAACATAATGAATCAATTAATGATTTTACTTTGATTAGTTATGAGGGTTACAAATTTAATTAAATGATTGACCTTTCTATTATTTATTCCTATTAGTCTAGGTTCATTAAATGACCAAACAATAAAATAAAAGTAATAAAGAAAAGACTCTAACTTAATCACAGATCTATCTTACTTCAGAGAAGATATTCTAAATCTAGTTATATAGAAATTCCACATATTTAGTTAATCCATCAAAACCATAACCTTTAGCTAGACTTTAGGTTTAGTAAACCTTAATTTCTACTTACGATTTATTAATTAGTTGGTAATTTTGTTAATTTATTTTTTAGTTTAGTTTATCATTTTAATTTTAGACTTTAGGATAGGTGACCTAGGAGTTATAATAAATCCCTGAGGAAACTATCTTTGGACTTAAAAATCCACTATATTATTTATTGATAGGGATCAATTTGCATATGTTTTTCATGGATAATTGTGATCTTTTAACCCCTAAATTCATGATTATATGTTTAATTTTCTATTTAAAATGATAAATTTACAGGAATTAGATTTGATTTGATGAATGATGAAGATTGGAGTAAGAAAGAAGCATAACGATAGCAAATTGGTGGCTTTCCAAGACCAATGCTTGGGCCTAGAGACCTCTGTATTGGTCTTTAAGACTCCTATATTCATGCGGTCGCACAAGACTAGTACGGCGAGCTCAAGGCATCCTATTGCATGGAGTCAACCTGCCATATTGGTAGTCAGACAACATATCCTCTTGAAATCTCAAATATTATGGCTTTAGCATGTTTTTCATTAATTTTTCTTGTTTACAAGTGAAAAGGGAAGGTTGTTGGAGCTGTAAAACAAACAAATAACACAGAAATACACAATCAATTAAAAAAAATCAGATGCGAAAGTTGAGAGAGAAGCTCTCCCTTCTCTCTTCATTTGTTCTAAGTAGCATATAGGCTTCAAACACCTTGTTCTAAAATTCTATGTTGTTTTCTAAGTTTCTGAACATTAGAGCTTATTATTAAGACTCACATCTGAATCTAAAAATCATATAAGGGGGTTTCTTAACTCATATTATTACTTCATTTACTCCATTTTTTGGATTTATCAAAGTTCTCATATTCATGCTTACATCTTCAAGATCTGGTCAAGAAGTCTGTGGACCTCTCAAGAGCTTCTCTTTGGTTGTTTTGTAACTCATAAACTTTCTTTTATAGCTCATATTTTCATATTTAACAAGACATGATGCTTAAGTTATATGCTTTGTATGTTTTGATCAAGATGTGTGGCTAAACCATTTTTGTTGCTAAGAATTGGTGTATTTATGATTTAAGAGAGCTTAAAGGCATGTTATAGGGTCTGATTTTTGTTTATTGATAGTTTAAAAGAACTAGTTTTGAGCTGGTCACTTAAGATTAGTGTTAAAGATAATCTAAGCTTGAGAAATCAACTTAATTTGTTAGAAAAATCAATAAGCAACACAAATTAATCAATGAATGAAAAAACATTGATTTTTTTGTGAGAGTTAGAGTTCTGAGTTTAAAAATGCATAATTCACCTTCTTGAAGTTAAAGCCCATTGACTACATTTAAAGCATAACCAAACTTTAAACTATGTTTAATATAGATAAAGCAAAGTTTTAACCATAACTTTGTTTTATTTTTGTGAAGGAACCTTAATCAAATTGTTTCAAGCTCAATTAAATCATCAATAACCTAATCCTTAGCTAATTTTCAAATTTGGTAACTTTCATAATTTTTTAAAGAAATTAAAAATTAATTTTGAAGTGTTCATGCCATGTTAGAGTAGTTTAGCATTTTTCAAGCTTTTAATCAAATTATTTGGATTTTCATAGATAATTGCGATGTAATTAATTGTTTTCCCTATAGGTTGACATTTGGGGTTTAAAATATGCCACTTTATTACTTTTTCGATAGGTACACTTGTCTTATCACGATGCTTTTTAAAGTAAAATCTTTAAAAGAATTCCAATTTTCATAATCATTCAACCAATGAACAACACTTGTTGATGAGGTACAATTGCCTTGAGTTAATCTTAAGTGAGAACCAAGTGAATTGGAGTATGAATTGACCATAAAAAATTGTAGATTGATTTAAAGCACTTTATGAAATTATTTTAACAAAGAATGTCACTAAAATGGACTTGCAAGACCTTATTTACATAGAATAGTGGAAAGCACATTATGTCTAGTCGAAGATAATAAATGAAGCTACATATTAGGAGGTAACCTAAGTTTATTTTTTAGTTCATTTTAATGCCTTTTAATGATAATTTTATGTTTCCTCATACATAGTTTGTGTTTAAAGAATTTAGGTTATATAATTTCCAAGTTTATTACATAAAGGAAACTTTTGACATGTAAAGTTAAAAATAAAATGGTAGCTCAAAACGGTGTCTTTTACCTTATAAAAATTGTACATAAGTTAAACAGCAACTAAGAATGAATCCATATAGCCTTATAGAGAGTGTCATTTTACATTTTTAAAAAATAAAAAGAACAATGGATGGATACAATGACACTGTTGTAAATAATTTCCAAGTTTGGTACAGAATGGAAACTTTTGAAATGAAAAGTTAAAAGTAAAATAGTAGCTCAAAATGGTGTCGTTTACCTTATGAAATTTGTACATAAGTTAAACGAAAACTAAGAATGACACCATTTGGCCTCATAGAAAGAATGAAACTATGTAAATCTTGGCACTCTTCTCTTCACTCCTAATTTCTAATCTTGATTACCACCTTTGAAAGCCTTTAAAACCTGCTTATTGCTTCTTTAGTTAAGTTCCAAATGATTGCTTGATGGCTCCTAGGGTTTCTAACCCTTTTACAAATTCAAACACCTAAAATAGCTCAAAGTATGTAAGCCCCCTATGGGCTTTAAAATCTCACTACTCATGATGATGGGAATTATGGCTCCAATATCTCTACCATGATCTTGGGAATTTCCACAATCGCGATCGTGGCTTGCATCTTTGGCCATTTCAAGTTGCTCTCAAACTTTTCCAGCTTTCGTCTCTTCTTGGTCTTTTTACTATAACTTCTTCATTACTCATCATTCGACCTTAAAATTTCGTGTTAAACTTAAAAACATGATGTTCTTGCTTCCAGTTAATTTCACATCATAAAATTTTTCTAATGTCTCACCAAATTCCCTTGCACTAAAATTGGAGAATTTTTAAACTTATCTTGCTCTGCTCTTTATACACTCTTCATGGGTCATCATTTAGCCTTGATATTTGATGTGCAGTTTCCTAACTTCATGCTCTAACTCTTGAAACTGATTCCACATCTATTCTGCTTCCAAACATACTCACCAAAGTCTTGTAAAACATAAATAATCATCAAAAGCAACATAAGCAACATCTTATTCAAGAGTTAATCCAATGTGTACCTAAATCACATAGAATTACCCCTCAAGCCTAAGAAAATTATTATGAAATCATGCCTAGAAGATGTATAACTAACGTTCTATCATTGCTAGTAAGAAAGAGGAGAATGTGAAGAACTCCAATGTTTTGAGAACTAACCGATTAATTTATCCAATGACACCTCTGACTATGCTAGTTTCTAAACTGAAAGGGTACAAGCATAGTTCAAGGAACGTCACTTCTATGAAAAATGACTTATTTTTAGATCACCCTTGTTCTTATTCGAAGCACCAATCCTTGGAAATTAAGGAGAAACTTGATACAATAGAGCGACAATTGAAGTGAGTTAAGCAAAAATTGATAGCTTTTCTCACATTTCGTAGCTTTTTATTAGCCTCCCGTTTTACCCTATAAATGATATTTCTCCACTCTTCTATAATGTTAAAGGGAAATCCTCAATTCCTTCTTTTATGTTTTGAGTTCTTTATGTATTTTTGATTAAAGAGTTTAGAAAGCATTAGTTTAGGCTCCAAAGTGAATAGCAACTCTAAATCATGTGTAAAAACCCTTGAGAACCTTAAAAATAACTTGAAATCTTAAAATAAAAATATTGAAAATTAAAAAAAAGAGTAAACCTAACTTAAGAAGAGAAGGACTAAAATCTAACTAAAAAAATGTTTATGGCTGCTAATCTCTCTCTTTTCTTGCACAAAATTATCCTCTTATATTTCCCTTATATGCATATTGTAAGTTGGAGCAAGATGCATATTAATTCATCTAAGATCCATTTAGAAATATGCATCTACACCCTTTAATGATGATTAAAGTTAAACGACATTGTTTATACCTACCGTTGATCTTTTAGAGATGGATAATTTAAAAAGGGTTGGGAGAGTACAACAGCGGTTAAGTGTAACAATTGTTGAGCTCCTAAAAAATGAGGTTTTCTTTTTTCTTTTTTTTTTCAATCTTTGCCTTCAACATGCAGATTAAGCAATTTCAAACATAAATTTAATATTTAAACATCAAAATAGGGACAAATGCACATCAAATAATAATGAAAAACAACATTAATTATACCCCTAGTAACTACCCCACACATAAGCATTTGCTTGTCCTTATGCTAATCAATTTATCACTCATCTTAAAGTAGGATGTGATCATAAGAAAATTGATTCAAATTCATCAAACAAAACCATTGAAAAGGTTTCCTTAATCTTTCAATCACAACGGGTCATAAAGTTATTACATAGTCAATTAATCATATCAAAACACAAATAAATTCAAATCACCACATACATCTTCAAGCTTGAACTTCAATAAAAAAAATCAATTATACATATAAAATGGATATAAGCAAAGTAAGATGCGTCAACTTTCAAACCAAATTCACATATTTTATTACTTAAGAATAAAACTTAAACAAAAAAATATAAGCTTTTAAGGCTTTTCAGTTACTCAATTGAGACACCTCACCTTAATTGACTACTAACACCAATTGATACAAAGTTAGTGGAGTGAATCAAAACTTAGCTCAATTGTTAACACACATTTTTTAGTCATTGTTTTCCTTTTTTAGATTTTACCTTAAATAGGATGAAGTTGATATAAGCTACAAATCACTAAGGAATATACATTTTATATATGGAACTTCATCATGACCATTAGGTATCTAGCATCCAAAAATATATAGCACAATATAAAGCAATTTAAAAATCGTTTGGTCATTAACATTTATAATTAACCATATAACATTTTAAATAATTAAAAAATCGAAATAAAAAAGAAAATGTGTTAATGATATACATCAAAATAAAAAATTCTCCACTAAATACATACTTATTGAAAAAGATGATAAAATGATGAGCTTTAGGACAAGATTAACATTGGTGTAAGGGAAATGATATCCCTCCCCCCACACTTAAAAATAAGCATTTTCCTTAGTGGTCATAAATTGACAATAACACAAAAAATGGGATAAAAGGGAAAAGAATACACCTATATAACAATGATATCACATTACATTATGTTGAAATGTAAATTGAACATTGATTGTCGCAAACTAAAAATCATAAAAGTAAAAATAGAAGTACTAGAGAGAAAATAAAATAAAACCATGCTCTATTATATAAATATGAGCAAAGTACATCAAGAAGCCAAAATAACAACTGAAATAACTAAATAAAATTGAAATAAAACTAAGTAAATCAACTAAATAGAAGTAACAAAAACTAACATCTATAAAAAAAATAAAAAGTACAATATAAAAGTAGTTAAATACTAGGGGCCCCAGTAATGGGATTGCATATAAGCCCACATCTAATCCATCTACTGTTGTTGATGATCCATCTAACCATGAAGATTAGTAAGGCTATAATCAAGTTAAGAAAGTCAATATGGCAGGTTGACGTTAAAAGGACTCTTTATCCTTAAAATAATAGCTATCACATCATTAAGAGGTAGATCAGAAGGAGGTAAAAAAGTAGTAGCAGCTGGAGGTGGCTTATGAAAGCTCGAAGTAGCATTAGAAGAACTAGCTTTTTCAACTCCCTCCTAAAGTGAAATAGTAGAACTAGAATGGCGGGGTCATCAACTCGCTCGCCTGCCTTTAAAGGTTACCCCTGAGTTTGATGCCATATACCTCTAACTCTAATGTATTTCCATAGTTTAAATGTGGAATGTGTAATCATTGAAGCTCTTAGAGGCTAAACTGACATCTCTCTATCTAAAGGAACTCCTATAGCTTTAAAAACTCTTGTCAACAAACGTCGAAAGCAAAAGTTCTTGATCAAACACTATATCTGAACAACCTCCCTCATGGATGTGATGATAAATCTCGATAAGGGCAACCTCGAAATCATGCCTAACCTATAGAACATTTTGAAGAGGCTGCAAGCGTTAGCAAACTTACCTTACTAAGTCAACTAGCTTGAGGTGTGACGTTGGAACTAGTAAATACCACAATAATACCCTCACGAACCCTTAAATGGGAGGAGGTACCAGCTTAAAGGTTGATCCTAACAAGACTTAAGGTATCTCATGCTACAACAATGAAGAAATTGGGATTAGAATAACTGAATCACCATGGAAAGTGTATTTAATCTTTTTCAACACTGCCCCCTTATCAAGTACTCATAAAAGGGTACATAAAAATGCATGAGTAATAAGAACTATTGATTTAACATCAATGATATCATACTGAGCCTTCTTCAATGTTTACATAGAACTCGTGAACTAAGTTGGGGTAGTATAGGCCATCCACAGCTATAATAGGCTCCAAGTGGAAGGCTCTAAAAGCACCTAAAATTGTAAACTCTGAATCTAATGCTAATGCTATTGCTATTAACTGCTCCACTCTAATGTTCTTTTTGACTTAAGAATCAAACTAGCCAACATTGTCTTGTAAACTAAAGTGAGACTCATTAAATTCGAGTCTTTTATGTTAAGAAGACACTTGTGTGTGAAATTGGTGCCATCTGACTACAAACTATGCCAAAACATAGCAAAAATATGTTTGAAAATACTAAATTGGGCTACAAAAATTTTAGTCAACATCTTTAAAATATTCGTGTCTTTGCCAGAATATTCCTTTGTAGGTGGCTAGAGAGATAGGTTAAAATATGGGTATTAGAAGGATGCTAAGAAAAAGAAAAACCCATTGGTACGAAAATCTAACACAAATTACCACAAATTACCAAAAATATTCAATAATATGGAAATTGATGAGACAATTTATGTGTGCAGATAAATGCTTACTAGCTTTATGCTATACCACAAGTATAAACGCCATACAATTATAATATAATATTATCGATCCTATGAGGATTGTAGTTAGTTACCATTCAATTCAGCTTATACTTTACTTAACAAAATAATTTCAAATGCTAAAAACTAGAAAGTAAACTAAAATTAATCAATCAAAAAAGGAAAAATCATTTGGGCAAAGTGTAGTAGTTTCATAGCCAAGATTTAAGGTTAGGAGCCACTCTAGCTCTCTTTTACTTCCCTCTTATCTTATTAATTTAATTATACTTAACTCAAGATTTTCTAATACTTAATTACCCTTACTCAAGGTGTAATTATTTTTCTTTAGTTAAATTAAGATAGAATCAATTATGCTACCTCTCGACTTACACAACCTTTACTAACCATTCAATTATATATTAAGCAATCATATAGGTAATTTAAACTAATAGCCAAGATCTCTCTTCAAATACTAGTAAAACCTGAATATGTGTAAGTCTATTGGGAGTTAACTCTCAATGCACTACCCAACACAAATTCATAAGTTCCCTGTCTCGATCTATTGCAACGTATAAGCTTAACACATATCATAAACATTCATTCATTAAATCAAAAAGTAAGAATTTCACAAAAGAGTTCAAGAATAATTCCTATAAAGTGTTTGGCTACTTATAATAAAAAATAATTTGGCAACATTCATGTTTCTCATGCTATAAAGTAATAAAGAAAAGAAATAAAAAACTAGGTGAAGCTTTGAAGTCCTTTCTACTCCAAGGAAGCTTTAAAAAATTGATGTTCAAGCGTTTTCTTAACTTCCCAAGATGATGTCATGTTTACCACTTTTTGGATTCACAAAAAAACCTTTTTATTTTTTGCCACTTTTGGAAGTCTTCTAATGATGCACGATCGAGCATTGCTGTTTGATATTTTTTTACTCCCTTCACTCTTTTGGCCATAACGTCTTCTCTAGACCTCTTATTGACTTGAAATTTGAACTGTAATGTTATACCATGTTAATCGTACTTGCCTCAAAATTTCATGGCCATATTATTTCTATTATTCTACATAAATGGTCATAAAAAACAACTACAACATATCCAACTCTAGAATTATGCTACCCACAAAACCACACCCTAAAGTGCATCAATCCATCCCTCAAATAAGCTTAAAATTCACCCTCAAACATTAGACAAAATAAAGAAACAATTAAAAACATCAAATATCATGAAAAGATGCAAAAGATCAAAATATATAAAGGGAAAACACACAAAGAAAAAATTAAAACACATGAAAACAACCTAGAAATATGACCTAAAACACATATAAAAAAACAACCTAGAAAGATGGAATTTCTCATGATATTCACTCATTTCATTTAAGTGTTCAAGGGTAGGTGTTTCGCTCAAGACTCCCTCTAAGAGACTACACTATCATAGACTTGCAAATTCATCAATTCTCTTCTTTCTGGTTTTTTTCCTTTTTTCTGTTGTTTTTTCTTTTCTTTTATTTTTTTTAAATAATATGAAAACAATGAAAAAAATAGTAGCTAAATGTAACGTTCTATAAAAGTTATAGAATTTCTCAAGTCATTGGGATGACAACCAAACAGTGTCAAAAACTTGTTTTCTACTTTTTACCACACTACAAGTATACCAGTCGTAACTTATAGTATAATTGATGTCAATCCCATGAGGATTGAATCTAGACAACTAAAGAGTTGGACTTTACTTTATTTAAGATAAAATAAGATTGTAAAAACTAAAAATTATACTTAAATTAATGAAAATTGAATGAAAATAATCGTAGAAGAAAGTAAACCAAAGAAGATACTCCATAGTCGAGACTTAAGGGTTATTCTATCCTTATTTATCCTCCTTTATCTTATCGAATTGATTGTGTTTGGCCCAAGATTTACTAAAGTTTCATAAACCTCTCTCAAGGTGTAACTAATTGTCCCTAATTGAGATAAGATAGAATTAGTCTTGCAATCTCTCAATCTACAAAACCTTTCCTAAATACTCAACTAGATGTGAAGCAATCCTATAGGTAATTAATAAAATA
>JAOXYD010245964.1:0-16745 GCA_028565735.1 Pinacopodium congolense
CAATTTTCTCTTAATCTAGGCATCCATTTAATTGAAATTTGGTATCATTGTGTTCATAATTTCATAAGCTTTCCATTGATACCAATTTTTACAACTTATCGTTTCGATAAAAAATTTGGGGAATTTTCAAATAAATTAGGATTTTTTTTGAAAATTTTTTGGAAAATTTTTCTGATTTTAATAGAATTTTCTAATATATTTCAATGTATTTGTTAAACAGTTTAACATCAATGGCACCACCAAGGAAACGTTTGGCATATGATCCATCCCGATTTACGAGTGTTGAAAATTTTAACTTGCATCAAGCATATTGACACAACTCGTTTATCGAGGAACGACCGATTTATCTGGACATTGAAGCCCAGTTTGATCGTTCTGGGGCATTTAGGAGTCTCGGTTGGGAGACGATTGTAACCTTTTCAAGTCCGTTTTATCCTGACCTAGTTCGCGAGTTTTACGCGAACATCGAGGATAAGCATAACTCCGAGACTATCAAAGTTCGCTCAACTGTGTGACGTATTCCTATTTTCTTGACTCGTGCTTATATTTCAACTTTATTGGGAGTGCCGGATGAGGGCGATGTATATGTGGAGACCACGAACCATTTACATGGTGATTCGATTTCTACTGATCCCTCATTTTCTATGCCTGCTGTAAAGAAAGCCCTAACATTGACTAAGAACAGTAGATGCTTTACCAGCTCCAACATAGGGGTCCGAGAGAGGATAATTATGGCCATTATTAGCTCTAATTTTTGTCCTAGGGCTAGTGGTCTAAATGAGATGAGGGTGGTAGATGTTTATCTTGTGTACAAGATGTTGCATGGCTTAGAAGCTATTTCTGGCATACCATTATCTTGTTTTTATCATTCTTAGTATGCGAGATGTGATCAAGGTCAAGAGGGCAACCAAGAATTTCAGTTTTCCTTGCCTTTTGACGATAATCTTTATGGATATTAGAGTTCATTTAAAGTCCGAGGATATTGGAGATGCCTCTAACAAAGTGATCATCAATGTCACTCTATTGAAGCAATGAAGCTTTATTTTTAGACAAGGGCAGTGGATCAATAAAGGCACAGAAGATGCTCTTACTGCACCTGAGGCACCTAAGGCGGAGATGGGTAAGGCTTCATCTAATTCTACTCAGAGTATGCCTCGCCCAAGATGTGTTTCACTTGCTACTACCCCACCATCTTTGGACGATCCTCATATTGCAATGATGCAATACTTAATTAACATGAAGGGTCGCCTTAGTTTTGAGCTCTCTGAGTTTCGTTCTGAGATGGCTCGTTAGTTTGATGGCCTTCAGCATAAGGTCAATGAGTTGACTACTCGATTTAGGAGCTTCGAGGACTATCAGCGTTCCAGGGATGCAGATGATTAGTTTGTTTGGTTTTTCCTTTCAGTTCTTTTAGTTTCTTTTGTTGTTTTAGTTTTTTCAGTTTCGTAGTATAGGTTTCCCTTTCGTAGTTTGGATTTCTTTTGTTTTTCAGTTAGATCTAATGGCTGTTGTTTTCTTTTATTGTTCCTTGATGTACTGATTTTTGCATTTATACGAGTGGAGATCCTTTTTGGCTACTTCTCTGTGTTATTTTTCTTATGATTTCAGTTCCTGCAAGTCCATTTCAATGCACCCTCGATAGATCTTCATGTATATATCATACAGATGTACTTCTTTCCCTACTCTCCTACATTATGCTTTTTTATTTCTTATTTTAAACATTGAGGACAATGATTCATTTAAATGTGTGGGAGGGATTTATCTCTTTATCACTTGAGTATAGTTTGTTTGATAGTGATTTAATTTATCATCAATTTCATCGTAGTCTATAACTTGTAGAAAAATTTTTGGATTTTGATCCTTTTTATTTTTCATGCTTTCATTTGAATTCAATTATTTTGGAAATTCGAAATTGTTATCTGATTCATTCTGACTACTAATGACTAAATGCCTTTAATTCATTTCATGATTTGGAAAGTAGATACTTAATGATAGATGGATATTCCACATATAAATGCAACTCTCTGAGTAATTTTGTGACGTCTTTTAAGGTATTAACCTCATTCAAAGAAAAAGAACTAGAATTAACTAAAAAACAAGAATAATTACTTAATTAGTTAAATAAATAAGCAGAACTGCTCCTCTGATTTGGAATCTTATGTATGTGTATAAAAAAAGAGAAAAGAAAACAGAAAAAGAAAAAGAACGAAAAGAAAACATAATAAAATACATGTATATGAGATTTGAAATTATGAGTGGAACACAATAGTTAGTTGAGTTACTGTGACACAGTTGAGTAACCGGGGGTTGTTCACGACAAAACGCTCACCTTCGCGTAAAAAGACTGAAGTGACCTCTCAATTATTCTACTTGCGAATTTAATTAATTAGATGATTCATTTATTTTTTTTTTCTTTTAAAGGATGTGGAAATGTAAAAAAGATGATGCATTAAACTTAGTAAATTTCCTTTTACATGTGGAATTGATTTCTTGATTTAAGTGGCAGGGTGTCATTACTCCTTAAGCCAATAATTTCAACTCCAAATCTTCTGGATTTCCACCCTTGGCATGTTCTTAATTAATGCCAATGTTTGCTAGTACATGAGGGAGTTTCTCAGGTCATGAAAACAGCCAAAATATATAAGAAACATGGAGAGAGATCGGAGATCAGATCTGCCTTTGAGAGATAGTCTTCTTCTCTCATCTTTTCTAGCTTTTCCTTAGTTCTAAGCTTAAAACACTTAATTCTTCATATTGTGTATTGTTTTCTGAGTTTCTGAACGTTGGAACTTGTTGTTAAGACTCATATATGAGTCTAGGAATCATCTAAGGGGGCTTCTAAACTCATATTATATTTCATTTAGTTCCATTTTTCGAATTAATCAAGGTTTTTATTTTTATGCTTATATCTTTGAATATTCTTGATTTTCCGCAAGTTCTTGATGAAATAGAGCTTGGTTGGAGATCAGATTCAAGTTAGGAGTTCAAGAAACATCCAAAAGTCTTTCTGAGATTTATTGTAACATCTAAACTTTATTTTTAAGCTTATAATTTCAAATCTATCAAAGCATGTTGTATAAATTGCATATCTTGTATGTTTTGATGCAAATGGGTGGCTAATCATTTCTGTTGCTATGGATTGATGTTTTGATGATTTGAAAGAGTTTTAAAGCATGTTTAAATGTCTATATTTTTCTTGTTGAAGGTATGAAAGAACCAATTTTAAGCTGGCCACTTAAGATTAGTGTTTAAGATAGTTTAAGCATGAAAAATCATCTTAAATTGTTTGAAAAATCAATAAGTAACACGAATTAATCCTTACATGACCAAACCTAGAATTTTTTGTGAAAGTTGGAGTTTTGGAATTATTTTTTTAGAACTCGCCTTCTTGAAATTAAAGCCCATTTACTTGATTTTAAAGCATAACCAAACTTTAAACAAGATTAAATGGAGAAAAAGAAAAGTCTTAACCATATCTTTGTTTTGATTTTGTGAAAGACTTTAATCAAACCTTAAACTTGTTTTAAAACTTAATTAAATCATCAATCATCTAATCCATATCTAATTTACACATTTGGTAATTTTTATAATTTTTCAGAAGCAATCAAAAATTGTTTTTGAAGTGTTTAAGTCAAAGTAGTCAATTTTAAGTCATTTTCCAATTTTTAATCAAATTCTCTAGATTTTTTCTAAATAATTGTAATCTAGTCAACCTAGTAATTAATCAACTTTTTTCCCGTGGGGTCGATACTTGAAGCCTAAAATATTACTCAACTTTATTTGTTTTGTGATAGGTGTACTTGCCTTAAAAGTCCGTTGGTTTTCAAAGTAAAATCAATTCAAAATCACCCGTATTTTAAAATCACTTAACCAACACAACACCCAACTTTTTGTATTTGTTATTTGTGTTTTTAGTTATTTTTTTGTATTCATTAATTGTTGTTTTTCTTTATTTTAATGTCGTTCAATTCTAGGGTTTTGTTTTTCTTTTCTTTTCTTTTTGTACAATATTAGAAATAGCTCCCAAACACTACTAGCTCTTTGTGAGATCGACCCTAACTCACCCTAGCTATATAGTTAGGTTAGTTACATATTTTATTATTTGGTAGCTTATGATGAAGCTCTACCAATATCCATTATACACATACCACTAGCTCCTTTTCTTTGATACCTATAACACAAAGTACTCATTTTTTTATATACCCAAACTAACTTGGGTCCTTGATGGCTAGTTATCATCTTCTTTCAGTCCATTTTCATAAGGGTTTTTTTTTTCAAAAATCTTTTTTTGGGTAAAGAAAAAGCTCTCAAGATACCCATAATCTCTATAAAATAACATATCATATATATACATAGCACAAATGATATTAAGTCATATGTTTTCATACACGTATGCATTTCTAGGTCTTTTTTCATTACGTGCTCTCACAGGGTAGTAGTATGACCTTATATGTTCGTGAGGTGTTTGTCTATGGTTGTATTCATACATGCATGAGATGTGAAAATATATGACGCCTATATGTCTAATATGAGATCTAAACAAATGAAAGTGACATTGTGTATTTATAGAGAAAATATGTCTATTTTGTGTCTAAATTTAGGGCCATAAATGAATGTACAAAAGAATGAAGAAGGATCACCCTAAGTGCCTTTAGATGATGATACATAAGATGAAGTACGAGGATGTTATATTTAAGGGGTGATGTAATATGCTTATATAATGATATAGGTGTAGGTACTTCTTGCAAAAGTTTTACTTTAATAAAAATTGTCATAGAATTGAATGTTGTACTCTTAAAAATATTAAAACCAATTTCATGCCTATCATTAGGGCTCTTTTAAGCTCTTAGCATGATCTCTAATCATTCTCTCCCTTGAATGAATTTTTATAGCAAATCTCTGGGAGAATTTGTCTCCTTTTTTAGTAATGCACTCTTATACATGAAATCATACCTATTATAATTCATATCAATGACAATCTTAAGATCCACCATTTTATGCATTTCACACTTCAATGGGAAAACAATGGGAACCAAAATAGGTGTGAAACCAACTTTAAGCCTTATAGCATCATGTTATGAAGTTTCATATCAAATTTGAAGGCTATATGACAAGCCATGAAGAGTGAACAAAGAAAAGAACAAGGCAAGCTTAGTTGAAGCACCATCTTTGGTATAAGTGATTTTGAGGATGCATTAGGTACACTTCTAGAGCTCAGATGATTTTGAAATTTTATAAAGATAAGAACATTATGTGATGAGCCTGCATGCCAAATTTCATGGCAATTGGAGGTGTATAAAAGGATTTAGAGCAGAAAAATGAAAATAGGTTAAAGTTGTCAAATTTTTGTGCTTTCTAGTGAACAATACAGCGAGTGACTCTATACTACCATATTACTTCATTCAAGGGGCTATATTGATTCGAGAAAAATGTTGTGTTTCATTAAAATAAAGGACAAACCTGTCCTTTCATTTTTAAACCTTCCCCAACCATAAGGAGGCACTATAAAATTCATATTGGAGTTAAGGGACATCATCGTTTTGGCTGATTTAAGTTTCTCTTGAATTTCTTTAAGCTTAAGGTTTATTTTGATTGTCTTTCCCTATAGTTTCATATTTTCTTCTTAAATTTTGTTATTTAGGAGTTGAACTCTAGCTTAAATTAAGTTTTCTCTAGTGTCTTTCTTTTTTCTTTATATTTTCGTTAGTACTTTTATTGACTTTTATTGTTTTTATGTTCAATGCTAGCTTAATGTTGGATTATTGTTAATTTAATGCATTTCCCTTGTTTTCCAACCTTTTTTATCTTATTTTATTTACGATTTATGCATATTTTAGTTTGGGTTTGTTAATTTCCATTTATATTATCGTTGATTTAAATATGTTATGTTAGTTTTCATGTGAGTTAGAAGATATAAATGGGATAATGGATGGGTAATCAAGAGAAATGATTAGAAATCAATTATGCATTATGATTAGGTAAAAATTGAATTGGAATTCAGCTTACATGACATAAATTAGGAATTAATTCATAGGATTAGCCACCCTAGCCTGTAATTCTTAATTTTTACTAGCTAAATTGATAAGTACCAATAGGTTAGTTGAGTTTTTTTACTGAACTTAACTACTTAATCTAGGATCCCAATTCTCTAAGTTACACAATTCTAGCTTGTGAAATTATGCTTAGGCTAGTTGTTCCTTGGTACTTAAAGCTGTTGCGCCATTAAATCTAAAGAGTTTGTTCTACTTTATCGTGTAGTTAAGGATATTTTCAGAACTTGTTGGATTTATCTAAAATAGGAAGAATAAAGGATTGAAGAGCTCGATTGGATCCATAGGCTAGCATTTCAAGTTAAACATGATATTTATGTTTTCATTGATCAATTATGAGTCATAAATCTTAGATAAATCTTCTTTCCATCTTCCTTTAATTTTTATTTGTTTATTTCTTTTGTGGTTTTTATTTATTTTCTTTGATTTCATTACTTGTCCTTTCTAGCTATTTTCGTTTCATCAAAATTTAGGGTTTTATTTCCTTTTATTTTCTTTTGTACAATATTAGGAGTAGCTTATAAGCAGAACCAGCTCTCTATAGAATCAACCATAACTTGCCCTACTATATTGTTAGTTCAGTACTTATGTATTTTATTATTTAGTGAGCTCACAATAGCTTTACCACATGCATTTAAAAGCTTCAATGTACCATTATACTTGAAAGATAATTACTTCATTTTTAAGCTTATGACTTTTAGACATTTAACTAAGTTATTATATGAAAACTAATCATCACAACCATCATCAACATTACAAGAATTAGAGAAAGAAAGTACCTTATCATCATACTTCATAAAAACACATGTGAGCTGCTACTTCTTTAGCAATCTTACTTTTTAATTCATTTATCTCATCACATGTTGTTACTTTTAGTTTCTTCTTACACAATTTCTCTCACACTTACCAATATCCTTAAGGAGAAGACAATGGAATTTCATGTGACCTGATTTCTTACATTAAAAAAAAGTAATATTAATAATGTCCATTTAAGATCAAATTTATCTTCCTTGGAATCCTTCTTCCTCTTTAGGAAATTCATGAATTTCATTATGACAAAAACAATGTCTTCCTTATGACTTCCACTTATACAAGTTTCATCATGACTTTTTTCTCTTTTTGAATCCTTGAAAAACAAATTGTTGCTTATTTTATATATAAGAAGAGATCCAATTAGCTCCTCCAATAGAAGAACATTTAAATTCTTTACGTTTTGATTAGTTTGGTTTCCCAAGTCTTCGGAAGCGAATTAAGTACTTTTCTTACCATTTCAACATTAGCATATGTTTTACCTAAGCCTTTGAGAGTGTTAATGATATCAATAAATCTAGTGTATATGTTAAAGATGCTTTCATCATACTACATATGAAATAACTCCTATTGATGAGTTAACATACTCACTTTACTTTCTTTAACTTAATTGATGCCTTTATAAGTGACCTACCGATTCATACATAGAAACTCTATTGAATTATATTCTTCTTAATACACAGACTAAAATATGAATAGCTTTACTATCTAGATACACTAGTTTCTTTTCTAAGGAATCCCATTATCCCTTTAATTTAGGGATATTAAACGAAGGATGGTTCCACCTTATTTTGTTAATGACAAAATAAACTATATTTTTAATATCTGTGTTTTTTAATATGTTTGAAAGATAGGTCGGATAAAGTTCAAGACAATCAATCAAAGAATCTTAAAATTTAGAAATGAAGAACCATATGAAGATATGAAGATTTAAGATTGAAGAAATAAGCTTAGATATGTTTAAATGTAATTCTTACTTGTTTTTATTTTGGTGTTTTATTAAGATGCTTATAAATTGGACATCATGCATACACCCTTAGAATATGCATATAGGTACATAATATGTTTGAGATTGATAAATTAATGTATACAGGTTTTATTTTTAGGTTGGTCAATGAAATGGGCTAGGTCGGTCGATCAAACGATTATGGTCAGTTGACCAAATGATAGATGAAGGTTTATCGGTCAACTAAATAAACTGGATCAATCATCCGAAGTAAAGGATGAAGGTCTATCAGTCGACTGAATATAGAGAATGTTGTGGAATACACAGATATCTTGTAAGATTGTACAATGGATAAAAACATTAACTATTGGAACATTGTATTTTGCCCGTTAGACAATGATAATAATATCGCTGTACAATAAATAAGTAGAAAATGTCAAGTATAAATAGCCTATTTCTTTGTTATATTAGTAAGAGCCTTATATACCGAAAAAGTGAGTAGATATGCATTTTTATTTGGGTCTTACAAAAAGCTTATTGAGGTTTATTGTTTGAAAGTTTTTTGCTCATCATTCTATCAAGTGTTCGTGAGAATTTGTCTTTGTGTATTAATCATTTGCACTTGAGTTTTGATCTTGTGTGAAGGTTTTTTTTTCCATATTTGTCTTATGTGCATCACTTTATTAAAAAGCCTATTTTTATTCACATTCACTAAGTGAAATCGATTTAAGGAATTTTTTAATGTATTATTGTCTAGTGAAATTAAGAGGTTATTCTTGAGTCTGGGAAAAAGAAGTGAGTGAAAGGTTATCCTTTAGCCTATAAAAGGGATTCTATTAATTGTTGTATTCTTTTTGGAAGTGCAATAAGAATGAAATCTCAACAGTGATGTTGGGGACTAGATTAGGAGCGAGTGGATAGCTCCGAACCAAAATAAATAACGGTGTACTTCTTTCTTTCTCTACTCTTTTATTTTTTACACTTATATTATTACATTTTATTTGATTGGGTGAATTTGTTTAGATTTCCACATTTATTATTTACGAGTTTTATTTAAGAATTTATAAATTTTAATTCACCCCCTCTTAGTGATATAACGAATCTAACAAAGGACTTTTTGATTATTTACCACTTCAATAAGATTGAACTAATTGTTAGAAACCATTTCCCCTAGCCATTGAGAAACAATCTTATTCCAGTTTTCTAATATATGTAAACATCCATCAAAGAAGCAAGCTCCACTAATGTTTTAACCTCTTGGCTAAATGGTGTTAATACATTTAGTTTTCATTATGATCTTTACTTAAAAATTTTCTATAAGTATATGCAATTAGCTTTAAATTTGATACTATTTTTTAGTCCCTAATAACACCTAATTGTGATGGTGAATTAAGTGTTATCAAATTGTTAAGGTTTTTTGGTCACTTCAAAATTCACCTTATTAAGATTATATTAAGATGAGGATGGTGTCAATTTAATGTACTATTAATCATACAAATATGTATGAAATAAAGGATTGTAGGAAAGAGAATTTTCAAGTCAATTTATAGTGGTTCAACAAACAATCCTTACCTATGTCCACTTTCCAAGTCCCTATTGGAAATTTACTATAATCTTCTTTTAAATAAGTGAAAAGGAATTCTTAGAAAATCTTCTTTGAAGGTGAAGAGTAATCCTTACAATCTTTCTTCTATTAGTGAAGAGTAATGACTCACATAAACCAATTATCAAGACTACAAAAGAGAATATACAAAGTTGAAAGTATCTAACTTACTCACAATAATATGGTAGGGTTTTAAAACTCAATATAAATTTACGGGTAAAAAAACTTGGAAAACCACGCATAAATATGCTTTTCAAACTCTTTATTGTTTTCAAAATTCTTTATACTCAACTAAAAATATTCAACATTTATAAAACCTGTATTTATAGTCTTGACAGGCTTAAAATGGCATTCCTATTAAGCTATAGTTGTTAGACGCACTTAAAACTTAATTGAAAAGAAATAGTAGTCATTAGAAACATAATTTAGATATTACTAGTTGATCAGTCAGACATATGGTTGATCAATCTGTCACATTGTTCAATCAATGTACTAGTCAGTGGTATATTGCAAACTTATTATCTAAAAATTTTCTTCATATTTCAATCACACTAATTGAGCATAATGGGTATTAATCCACCAATATGCCATATTAGTTGTCCAATGAATATATCAATGTCACATTATAAATCATTGTCTTAAAATGAAACATTTATATAAAATATTTGTTGACTAATATAAGAGTATTGGTTAACTAATATACCCTAAAACCTGACATCTACTAAACTGCATTAGATTGTCAAATATTTTTCCAAGTTTTTAAACTTGTAAAACTATTCTTTTGATAAACACTTGACTCAAATACAATTCAAAAACTTCAAAAAGTGTAGTTTAATTATCAAAACAATTTTATTTGAAATCAAAACTTCAATTAATCTTAACCCTTAAAAATTTTATGCATTATACAAATAATATGTAATGCATATGCATCGTGAGCTCTTAAAGCATTGAAATGATTGAGAAAGACTTGCCATAAAAATTATGTTAATTAGCCTATTAAACCTTAGTTTACTTAGTCTTAATCTCATCATTTATTTATAAAAATATTATTCATGAGATATCCCTTTAACTCAAATATATGTCCTTGAAAATCTTTCATTTTCTTATTTTTTAAGAGATCAATATAAAGAAACCTTTAGTAATAATTATGTTTTGTCAACATATAAACATGAATTAAAATATCCTTTGGTTCAATACATTCTTCTTACAATCCTACATTTACCTATAAATACTCCATCACTCTTCTTATACCAAATAATTGGTTACTCTTTGTATCATTATTGATTTATTTGGTCATCTTCATTACATCATGCGTAAACCAATGATGGCAAAAATGTTTGTTAATAAATCTTTACTTACATGATATGAAAAATAAAAAAAATTAAAGTTTCTAAATTTTTCATAAAATGTAAAATTAAAAAAGGGTAACTATCAAGACTAAATTTTGAGTAAGTTGTTTACATTTAATTTTATATCAAGAATTTTATCATAATATGATGTTTGACTAATCATGCATTGAATTTCACTTAATATTTAGTTATACTCAATTAATTTTAATTTTAATTTTAATTTTTTACATTTTCATTGAATTAAATTAATTTGGAATTTTATTAGAGTTAAAGTATGACTATTTAGTTTAATTTCATTTAATCATGTTCAATTTATTTTAATTCATATTTAACTACAATTTTTGTCTTACATTTCTTCCATTCAGATTTAATTGCATTTAATGAAGTCCATTTGTGTCAAAAATTTATTGTCATAATAGCAAGAGGGAGACCATAAGGGAGATGTTACTACCTCTCTCCACTTCATTTTGGCTTGAGATCAATCCATGTCTGAACTTCTTGCATGCTCTATGATTCTTTCTTAGTTGATAATCCCTCTTTGTTCATCTTTAAATTGTTGCTTTTCTTTCTTCTTTTGCATTCCTGGCTCTACCCTATACTTAGCCTTATTTTAAAGGTACTACTATCCTTTCCTTATACTAGCTTTTATGCCTTCCATATTTTTATTGTTCTTAAAAACTTTTAAGACTCTTCCCTTATCCTTCTAACACCTTCCTTTTTTAAACTAGTCTAATCACTTCAAAAAAAATTCCACCTTTACCCTTATCCTCCCTAAAGAGCTTGCAAACTTCTAGACAACCATTGAAGAGTCGTGGTGTTGCTTAAACCAACCCTTGAATGAATTAGAATCAGGTTTTAAGGGAAAGCTCCAAGGAATCTCTTTTATACCACCCTCCAGACACTGTTGATGGATAGGAAATTATGGTTTCTCCTTTATAAATATTGAGGCATGGTGCAAAGAACTATAACTTTGCACTCAATGGCTTTTTCCAAGGAAAAAAGACCTCCTTTTGTCGTTGTCAATGCATGGGTGCATAGATTTTGGAAGGCTAAAGGATTAAGTGAATTCCTTCAAATTGAGGATGACTTAATGCTATTTAAGTTCACTTTAGAGATGGGTTCAAGAGACATCCTAGAAGTAAGAACCTCAGCACATCAGGAGCTTTCCAATTTTACTTTAATTTTAGAGGCTACTGACTACACTCGATATGGTGAAATACAAGCAAATCCCAATTTGGATAAATTTTCATAATGTGCTTTTTAAGTGTTGGCCTACAATAGTTTTAAGTCATTTGGCATTTGCATGGATAAGAACAAGGCCCTTAGGAAAAAAATTGGATATGATAGAATTTGTGTCAACATTGACTTTGGCAAAAATCTCCTTAACATGATTCCATTGATGAGGCTAGGAGAGAAGATGTGCTATTTAAGTATTTTATTCAAGTCTTTTATTAATGGAAGCCAACGATATAGCAAAAAAATAAATGGAAGGAGACACGAAGGAAATTTTTAAAAGGTGATCATGGGGAGTTAATAAGATGAAAAAGTATTTTTTAAAAAGATTGACACATTAGTTTAGTAGAGAATCAAACCTAAAGAAGGATAATTCAGAGAAATGGGAAATCCAAGTTATACTTATAGTGAGTAAAGAGCTTGAATAAAGTTGCCTCCAAGAAGAATCATCTTAATCTACAGTAGTAGCTATTGTATAGGTACAAGGCTAAACATTTGAGTATAGAGAACCTGAATTTCATAAATGAAGGCTAGCCCTAAAAAACAATGACTGCAAAGCAAATTCTAACGGGCTTCTTACCATCTAGATGGATAGTAAATTAGTTTTTACGAAAGATTTTGATAATGCAATGGTACTAGGCATCATTGAGAATAATCATAATATGGTGGAAGTAGAGAAACATGATGACAACAACATTCCTTAAACATCACAAAACAAGGACAATGTTGAGGAAGAGTTTAAAACAGTTATAAGAAGGAAATTTAGAAGGAATAGATTTGAAGGTACCAAAATCTACTCCCCAAATCAATGTTAACAATTGCATGGACTACAAAGGCCTTAAATGGTCACCAAAAGCAACAATTATTTAAGGATTTCATGTATGATGTAAAAATAATATTGCTAGGTATTTTAGAATCCAAATAATATTTGGAAAGATGTGAATCTCTCAAAATTTTAAGTAGACATTAGCTGCTCTAATAAAATTATTAATAGCATCACTATGGAAAGATAGTTATGGCTATTAAAATTAGAGAAGTTTTAGCTAAAATCATATAGGCTAATAATCAATCAATGAACCTAGAAGTTGCATTCATTCAAGTGTTAGGGGTTAAATTTATAGTATTTTTTTATGTTATTTATTGTTAATTTAACCCTATTTTAGTGCTGAAATGTTCCATTTATGTGTTATTATGTTGACTTTGTAGGATAGAGCTTAAAGATGGAGGTTAGAGTAAAAAGATAGAAGTTTTGTCAAAAGTCAACTAAAAGTCAACCACTAATGGCACCAAATTTCATAAAATACTTAGCTAGAAATAAAGCCTATGTAAACCTACAAAAATCATCTACTGTGACAAATTCATAAAACTTACCTCTTAGACTATTAACCTTAGTATGACTAATAAATCCTTGAAAAACTCCTATCTTCCTTTCCCGTTTAAGAAGCTTAAAAAATTTTATCCTTTTCAAATTTCAAGCTAGGAAACCCATTTACTAGTTATATGGAATTGAGATTTGAAATAAGCTGCATGCTTACATACTCAAGCCTCTTATATCATATCCATACATCTTCACTTATAGACACTAAACACTTTATATCATGGCTAAAGAAATCCTCTAGATCAATAGCGTACACATTTCCTTCTAATTTCCTAAAAATGTGATAATATTAGCAACTATATTAGAAATTATGAAACTTCAAAACATATTTTAATTTGATTCACACTTAAAAAATTATACTTCAAAAAATCAATTTAAAGAACATTATCAATTAAAATATAATTTTCCTTACCAACTTTTCTAATGTCAACTATCTTACCCTTGGCACTATCTCTAAAAGTAACAAATCCCCCATTTTTGTTCTTAATATAAATGAATTAAGAAATGCTATCAATTATATAGATTAAACATCTATTATCCATATACCATTTTCTCATTTTCCTAGTAACCTATAAAATAAAGAAAAAAATTGTATAGGTACCCACACTAATTTAGGTCATTAAGGGTTAGTTGGTTTCTTTTCATTCTTGCCTCTTGACTTCTTTTTCCACCATCTTCATTTATCATTAAAAAAATTGTTCAATATGCTCAAAATTACCCCAAAAATGAAAAATCATAAATGAATGTTGATAAATCTATATGTGTGATTATATGCATTCCTAGGTCTTTCATTGTAAGTTCTCATATAGTAATAAGGCATTGGTGTATGATATTAGATCCTAATATTGGCATTATGTCTAACTTAATAAGTTGCATCTAAATCTAGCCTTGGGACCATAATATGCATGAAACTTTCTTCTAGGCCATAATCTAGAAGTGAATGTATTGAGTTCACGATGCTTGGATATATGCTTATCATCTAAATTATTCCTTTTGACAAAGATAGTCTCACTATTTGATAATGCATTCTCGTAGATATACCCACATCATAAATATCATTTAATATATTTTATGCATCTAGCATACATTCTAACTTTTCATTTCCCTTAGTGCATTTAGATAATGAATTTGTAAGGTCTAATTTCTTTTTTAATGATACTTTTTTATCTTTCAATTGTTACACATCACAATTATTTACATCCTCTGATTTTATACTAATCAATTCATGCTTTAACTTTTCATTCTCTATTTTACATGCATATAATAGTGTCAAAGTTTCGATATGCTTAGAAGACAATTTTTTTCTTTTTCATAGTTAAGAACTCTAAACATTCAACAAGTTCATCATAAGTAAGATCAGCATCGTAGTCATTTTTATTGCAAAAATTGGACAAAAAGGTTATCTCTTCATTTTCCATGAAGTGCATATGAGCCACTCTTTCTTTGCTTTCAGATTCACTTGTATCATCCTATGTTTTGGCATTTAAGGGTTCCTTCTTCTCCTTTTTTTTCATTCCTTTCATGTTCATCATCATCTTTGAGGATAGGGCATTATGACCTCATGTGGTCAAGTTCCTCACATTTAAAACAAGTAATGCTAGAGAATTTATGCTTGGAATCATACCTACCTTCCTTTAAGTCCATCTGTTTTGTGAAGTTCTTCTTCTTTAAGAAATCCATGACCTTCCTCATCAGTATAGCAATCTCTTCCTCATCATTACTTCTTAAAGAAGCTTCATCATCACTTGAGTCTTCCTTTGGCACCTTGAAAGTCATGTTCCTCCTTTTATAAACCATTTCCTCCTCTTATATCTCCTTTAGTCTCATTTTATATGTAAGAAGAGATCTTACCAATTATTCCAAAGGTAAGTGATTTAAATTGTTGTTATCTCGGCTTCCTATGACTTCGGTAACCATTTCAACATTTATGTAGGTCTTACACAATCCTTTAAGAGAATTTATAATATCAATAAATCTAGTATATATATATATATATAGAAGAAATACTTTCATCATGAAGAAAGTAAAAGAGTTCATATTGATGTGTAGACATGCTAACCTTAATTTTTTCACTTAATTAGTACCCTCATAAGTTATTTCTAATATGTTCCAAATTTTACAAGCAGTTTCACACATGGATACCCTATTTTTCATTTCTACCTAAGAAAAAAGTATGATATGCCATACTGTTCTTATTCAAGGATACTAATTTTTTGACTACACCATTTTCCTCTAATTTTGGCACTTTTTGTTTTCCGACAATTTTCATGCTGTTATGAGATCTTTTTGAGAAAATTTCTATAAGTCTATATTTTTTACCATCAAGAAATTTTTTATCCTAATCTTCTAATGTAAGTAATAATTTCCATTAAAAAAAGGATGCTTTACTAATGTTTTGAACTTTTTTAATTAGAGGATGATAACGTGTTATGTTTGATCTTTTCACTTATTATCACTAGAAATATAATTATGTGATTCCTAGCCCTAATACCACTTATTGGCCTTATTGGTACCTATGGGATGAATTAGATAACTAAAATATTCCAATTATTTCACCTAACTTAGAAACAAAATCTTCTTCAATGTAATAGGAAATGTAATAATACAATTAAATCAATATAATAATATAACTTAAATTAAAAGCAACATCTAAAGTAAAAGGGTAGGGAAGAGAAAGGAAAACCAAATTTATAGTGGCTTATAGCACCAACCTCATTTATGTCCACCCTTCAAAAACTTGTTGGAAATTTAACTAAAATCTTATTCTATGGGTAAAGAGTAACTCATGTACAAATCTTACCTCTTAAGTGAAGAGTAATTTTTACCGTAATATTCATATGGTGAAAAGTAACCTTACAAACTCAATTTAACAAATCCAAAACAAAAGTAAAATAAAAAATGATCTCACTTGATCAACCAAAGTTTTTATAAAGGGTTCTCAAAGAACTCTAAACAATTGCACCAAACAATTCAAGAACACACTAAACATCAAATTAATTTTATGTGACGATTCTCTTGATTAATTTGTAACTCAATGGGATCCATTGCACACGCTTTAAGACACCTATTTACATGTGAAAATCCACCAACTAGCTATTTTCACCATTTTTATGTAATAAAAATCATTAAACACACATTTTTCGTTAGAAACTAGCCATTATAACTTATTTCACAATGCATAAATTGGCCACTAGTCAACCACTCAATGTAAAGCCCCAGATTATACCCTAGTTGTAAATACATGTTATACATGTTAATTAGGGATTAAATTGAGTTGGAATTGATGAAATTGAAATTGAAAAATTGATGGATAAAATTGGTGCAATTGGAATTTTACATGTACTATTGGATTAAAATTAAAATAAACTTGATTTGT
>JAOXYD010245975.1:0-16745 GCA_028565735.1 Pinacopodium congolense
AATGACCTGATTCGATCGATCAATGGTCATTTGGTAGACCTAAGGCTTGATTTAGTTAACCTTTGATTCATTAGGTCGACCAATGTCTTCATTCAATCAACCGATGTCCCTGTACACCACATTTGGTTAACCGATGCCTATGCTAATAGCTTACATCATCACTTGATATGTTTATCATATCTTCTTCATTATGCATCCAATTGATGTGAAATTTTGTGGGTAGCTTCTTACCATATTGTTCCAATATCCTGTAAATCTTCATATCATTTAAAGCTCTATAGGTATACTTATTTTTTTCCCAAGTCAACTGTATAGATTTTAGAACTCAACTAAGCTTGTTCAACAATCTAGCTTCCAAACTTTATACAAACATTAATCAATCCATGCAAAACCAATTCCATTTAGTTCTTAACCCAATTCAACATATTTTAACACAAACAAAACAATTCTACTTAAATCTTAACATATTTTACACAATTATACAAACTTAGCATAATAATCTAAACAATTTCATTCATTTTATCTACATATTTAATCAATTCATACAACTTCAATTTACATAACCTTTATGTAAAACATTAATCCATGACTTACATAAGTTATACAAATTTTACTGAATTACCAATTTAATTACTTATTCATCACATACATTCCAAATACTAAACAAACACAACAAATTCTACAAATATATTAATAGAAACACTTTGTCATCATCAAAGCAAAGGTTGAACCAACCTTTAGTTCAACAATCTCCTCCTTTTCTATGATGACAAAACCATGTGATATTGGAAGCATGTAACATACAAATCAAACTACTTAAACATGTAAACGTCACAAAACTTGTGAGTCCTTCTACTCCTTCCTAATATCACTTCTATCATTCTCCTCCTTTTTGTAATCATCAAAAAGCATCTAACCAATTACAAAAAAAGGTGTAACACTTGAATATGAATATAAAATTAGTCAAAAATTCATATAAAATCTACCATTCTCCCCTTTTTATAAAAGGTTTGATATCAATAATCACAGAGCATACAAACAGGATACACTAGTCCTCTTCTAAACATATATTTCAAATTAATGCTCTCCCTTAATAAAACATACCAAGATATCATTGAAAAAACAATAACATACATATTCAAAAGAGGGACAAAGACAACCAAATTTCATTTAAAAGTTCTACAATTAAATAGTCATCAACATAGATACCAAATGTTGGTAAAAGGTGATGCCAATTGTTGTTGAAAAAGTGATTAAACTAAAAAATCACACACTTTAAATCAAATATACCGAAGAAGAGACATTTCTATACCAATTGTTAAAAAACATGATATCAAATGCGAAAGGACAAAAACTTGATGCCAATTGTTGGAAAATAAAAGACTTAATATCGATTATTCTTGTCATTCGAAAAATATTTTTCAAGGTAATATACCACTTGTTTATAAACATCATAAGTTGTTAAAAAACAACATGTTGATATTAATTGTAATAAAGACAATGCACGACAATGAATGATACGGTCAATTTCATCAAAACAACTACTACAATACCAATTGTTAATATCATCTAAAATAACCAAAAGACGCAACGTATCATCAATAAGTACTAAAAAATACAACACTTTTCACTTCCAAAAATGATACTCCCAAAAATCAATAACAACATCAAGATGCAAACAAGTTTAAGATTACAATTAAGGTTACTTCATACTTGACACCAATTGTTAGAGAATATCTTAAGAGTCCTAACTAATCAATGACTCTATCAATAACTCTCCCTAAATTTATACAATCTAATTTTTCAATAAATCAAACTTTCAATGCAACATATAAAATGCATGAGAAGGATCATATCATCATTTAACCCCAAATTCATTCATTCTTGACTTTTAAAAGGCTCGTGGAGGATATAGACTCAATTATGAAATGAAGTTCCATGCTTCCCCTCAATACATGAATAATACTTTGAAACATCATCATAAGTTTTTTATTAAAAAAAATTGAAAGTCATGCCATAAATTATTGTAAACTTATTATAGGAGATCTTATCATAAAATTCATGAAGCCAAAATTTAAAGCTTTAATGGATCTTGAAACTTTTTCTATCAAGGCATTATGACTTTTAAAACAATTTTAAATAAACTAATGTCCTTTCAAAAATATTTTCTTAAACTAATGCATGGAGGCAATTTATTAAAGACTTTTAGAAAAACTTCTAAGCTTCCCCTCAATAAAAAAATTTCTCTAAATAATATGCAAATGTAGAATTTTAAACTACATGAGAGTGATCAAAACTTTCAATAAACATAATTATAAAAAATGTCCTCAAAGGCTTCAAAACATGCTTACAAGTGTAAAATTAGATCATGTAATCCATTAAGCATTTAAGCATCCAAGAAGCACTTAAAATAAACATATTAAGATATTTAATAAGACATAAAACATACAAAATTTAAGCATATAAAAATGATGTTTAAGAAAGTTCTTCAACGAATTCAAAGTAAAGAAGCCATTTATAAGGTCTTTAACATTTATAACCTTTAAAAATATCATATACGGCATCCAGCAAATAGCACAGGAAAAAGAAAAACATAGAGTTTCGAGGGTTCGATCGATTGAACAAGTGATAACGGTCGGCTGATTTACCTACACATCATATTTGGTCCCAAAAAACTCATATTGATCGACCGATATACTGCAAAAACATATTCGGTCGGCCAAACTAATCCTATTGGTCTACCGATAGTCAGCAGTATACAAAAACTCACCCAAAGTATTAAAAACAATTTTCATTTTCATCAAATCAATTATTCTATCTGTGTACCAATTATACACAAGCAATTTATCAATTTAGGTTTAAGGCGTACCTCCCTTTTATATTCAACATCATCTTTACTACTTGAATTCTTTACATCCTTGGTTTAATAATGTTGGTAATTTTTTTTCTTGTATGCTCTTGAAGATACCCTTTAAATACCTACAAAACATATTTAATGAACTTTTGGTACCCATATCATCTTGGGTCATTGATGGTTAGTTTTACACCTATCCCGACCATTTGATAAAACATTTACATATAAACGATCATAACAGAATTTTTGAACATGTCTCAAACGACCACAAAAATGACAAAACAATGGAACACATGATATATGAGCATGTCTTGGTCTAGATCCATTAAAAATTCTAAATGTATCATGATAATGAGGTCTTAAATTGTTCTTATATGCACGTCTAGATATAGGAATTCTTCTTTAATGAAAATCTTGTTTAGAATATGCATGAGACATATTTTAAGCATACTATAAGTATTGTAAACATTTCTATATGCATATATATGATCATAAGGAGCATATGAAGTAGAAGGCCTATAAGCATCATTTTGATGATGTGAATTAACAAAGAAATTATGTTTATTTTTGGCATATCCACATTTAAATTATTTTTATATGATGGTATTGATGTATACAAAAATGCATTATGGTTCTTTCTATTATGAGATCTAGATGACAAAGGCTTAGAAATATTTTTAATGGATGGCCTAGGTTTCTCTTCTTCTAAGTTCTTACCTTTAACAAATTTGGTCATATTTGAAGAAGGACCATTATCACTCACATAACCTAAATCATGTATATTATTTACAGTCTTTTGACCATTCAACATGTTTTCCAATTTTTCATTCCCTTTAGCAAGTGAATCCTTAAGGGTATTTATCTCTAATCTAAGAGATGTATTTTATTTTTCCAATTCATCATGAGTAACATTACGTTTTGATTCCAATTATTTCTTTAACAAACTATTTTCTTCTACTAATTTTTGCATCTCAACATTCTTTGATTCTACTATTTTCCTACGCGCTTCATTTTCTAATTTACAACCATCAAGCAATTTCAAGATTTTAGTATACTTATCTTGCAATTTAATTTTTCTCCTAATTAATTCTTCTATATGCTCTAATATTTCTTATTAAGTGTATTCTTCATCACATTCATCATTATTATCATAGGATTTAGAATATAATAGTACATCATTATAAGATGTTGTGGAAGAACATACCTCATCATCCAGGAAGTATAGGAAGGCTACATCTTTGTTTTTGCTTTCCTCTTCCTTGTCTTAACATATTTCCTCTAATGCACGCCATACTTCTTAAGCACTTTCACACCATGAAACTTTTTCAAATATCTCTATACTCAAGGCACAATATAAAAAATTTAAAACTTTATAATTAAATGAAATAATATTTCTTTCAATTTCATTTAATTCTATTGCTTCTTTGAGTGTTAGACTTTTATAGACTTTGAAGGTATATAAGAACTATTTTCTATCATTTTCTAATAACCTTTTCCTGAGTTTAAAAAGTGATTTTTCATTATAATTTTCCAATCTCTAAAGTTTGATCCATTAAACAAAGAAGGTACATATAAACTAAGTGCCATATATCTTTACTCACTAATTCGTTAAAATTAATCCAATGTGAGACCTACACTCTTATAACAATTGTTGGCCTAAATGGCACCTAAGAGGAGGGTGAATTAAGTTCTTAAAAATTATTTTCAATATTATCAATCTAAGTCTTATTATCAATTTAAATTAAATGCGGAAGCTAAGTAATAATTTAATTGTACAAATTTAATAATGATAATAAATTAAACAATTAAATTAAATGCATAAAATAAAGGAGAAACGGAAGAAGAGACACAAGCGATTTATTCTGGTTCGGCACAATCACTTGCCCGACATCCAATCCCCAACACCACTGTTGAGATTTTTTTTTATTGCAATTAACAAGAATACATAATGAAATCCTTTTTACATGCTCAGGAATAACCCTTCACTCTCCCTTTTCCAAGGATTAGGAATAACCTCACAACACTCATTTTTCTAAGGCTAAAGGAGAACCTCACACTTTTCTTTTTCAATATTCAAGAATAACTCCACAAAAATATCTAACCATAACTTCACCAATAGCTCAAATACACTTAAGAGTACTCAAAAATAATGTATAAACACTTTCTATACTTCTTTTATACATAAACAACACTCAACACACCTATTTATACTCTTCACAGGGCTAATTAGTCGTTGCTCCAATGTTCTTCTCATTTAATAATATATCCATTGCAAATTTGCCAGTTACCAATTTACCGTTACGTATTCTTCATGTTCGGTCAACCGATAAGTATTAGTCGGTCAACCGATCTTTAGAAAATGTTCATTCAGTCGACATTCTCAAGATTCAGTCGATCAATCTGCCTTCAGTTGGCCGATACTCCCTTCAGCACTGGTATTCGGTCATCGATATACCTTTAGTTAACTGACCTGTTTAGTATCTTCTTTCGGTCGACTGATTTATCTATTCGGTCAACTGACCTCTTTTGGATTAACACACTTTCAGCTCAAATCTTAGCCCAATCAATCCAATTCAAATCTTAACCCAATTCAACACAAACAAAATAATACCAATCAAATCTTAACATTATCACAATTAGTTTATCCAATTTACCAAATCACCAATTTATTTATTTATTTAACCTTTAACTAAAACATTATTTCATGACTTACATACATTATATAAACTTCACTTAATTACTAACTTAATTTTTCATTAATCAAATATGCTCTAAACACATAACAAACTCTACAAACATATTAGTAGAAACACTTTGTCATCATAAAAATAAAGGTGGAACCAACTCTTAGTTCAACAAATTCCTTTCACACTCACTTGTACTTACACATTGTTTAAGAATTTAAATTACAAACCTTTTTAATTTTATAATATTGCTTCTAAATTGGTACCATTATGCAATTATAAGACAACAAAAGTAATCTTGTAAAAATAATGAAACGGTGATATTTTTTAAACAAGTAACATAAGTGAAGAAAAGCATGTCTAGATTAAGTATGCCTTTTTTTAAAAAAAAAATGGAATTGACATATTGAAATTACCAAACTCATCCTTGTATGCATTCATTTATAAGTTAAACAAGTTTCACACAATCTTACCTGAAACAATAATGTTGAACTAAGGAGGTTCCAATCATGTGTTTTAACGATGAAAAAACATTATTCTTACTAATGTTTAAGTATTTATGCATTTATAAGCTAGGGTAATGTTTAAAGTGTAAGAATATATTTGTGGAACTTAAGGTAGAAGAGCTTAAGAACTGGATGATAAAAAATAGATAAGGATTGAAGATCAAATGATGATCAAGAACGAAGATCAAAAGAATGAAGATCAAGTTTAGATAGGTTTAGTAAAAGGCTTAAAATGTAAGTTTCCTAAACTTGATCTTAATCAATGCTTAAAAAGAGCTCTCACATTTGCATGACACATTTGCATATTGGCATATAAGAGTTAAATTGTGGTTTTAGTAATCAATTGGATTTAATTATGATATTTGCCATATTTGAAATTGAATTAAAATGTCATATAGGCTAAATATTACATAATTAAGTTGAAATGTGTTGAAATGATTTAATGTATTTTTTAATATGTTTTAGTGAATTGAAATGTTGTTTGATTATTGATCATCTGTGTTTGAATTTGTTTGTATCATAAGTGTGTTGAGAATTATGGATTATAAAAGGTTTGAAAAGTTTTAAAATTGTTTAAGAATGAAAAGTTTCATAATCAAGACATTTCTTATGTTTGAATAAATTGAATTGTTTTAATAATTCAAATAGACTTGAATTATGTTTTAAAACTTGTTTAAAGTTTTAATTAATATTAGGAAATTGTTTGGAAAGGTTTGGATCTTGTTTGGTTCATATTTTGTGTTTTTCCAGAGGCAAAAAGGCATGTCACAAGGGTGTCATTTTACCTTTATTTTCAGTGACTTTAACAGCGGATTGTTCATCCTTCAACGGTGCCAATGAAGGCTTTAGAGGGTGTCATTTTAGTCCCTGTCTCTAGCGGCTAGTTTTCCTTTTCAGGTTTAACTTATTTTTATCTCTTAAACGGCTACTTGTTGTATCTAATGACTTAAAACCTCACCTAACTCTATAAATATCATTCCATAATAGTTTTATAAAGATTAGAACCTCTGAAAAACGAATTACAATTTTAAATCATATAAACACTCAAGCCCTCTTTCTGCACTATTTTTGTTCATCTTCATTTTTCTTGTTTTAAATTCATTTCTGCATGTGTAAAATTTATGTTTCCAGCTAATTTAGACATAGAAAAAGTTGAGAAAGCTTTCATTTGATTTTTTATTCATTATTTCATTATATTCAAACTTTCAAAGTCTCTACACCAAAAATGTCTCTATTTTGGTTAAACTTCTATGAACTTCTGTGTTCTTCAATTTTGATCTTGTAAAATTATTTGTGTTGATTTAAAATTATCATACACTTTTTTCTTAAGGTCTCAAGAGTGCAATAAAGCTTTTACTTTGATTCTTAAGCACTCATAACTTTTGTTTAAGCTCAAAGGACACAGGTTGCTCAAATTTATCAAGTTTTCTATACAACTCCTTGTTCAATTCAATTGGCATTTAAACTTGTTTTTGGTGCTACAAATTTGCTTTTTTAAGTTTGTTTAAGATCTTAGGATTTTTCCAGTATTTTTTTTAATTTTTAAGCTATTATATTCCGTGTTTAAGCTTAAATTTTTATGATGTAATAAAGCTTTCCAGGTTTGACATTTTCTGCTTTAGTCTTGATTTAATCCATTTGTTTAATGCTATAAAATTATGGTTGTTGCTGCAAATTGTTGATAACATATAGATTGAGGTTACAGTAGGTTTATAGCAATTATTTTGCATCAATTAATTGTATTTTTACTGGATAAATTTATGTGTTTAAGATTTGTGAATGTGTTATGAGACCTACCAAGTTGTTTAATTGACTTCAGAATTTTCATAATTGAGTTTATTGCATGTGCATTAGAGAAACATTATGGAATGTGTGTATTGGTTACATTATTAGGGGAATTGCTTTGTATTAATTGTTAATTGGATTATAGACTTCTCTTTACCTTTAAAATAGGTTGGATAGGTTGCTCTTCACCTAAGATAAAAAAAGATTTGAATTGAGTTATTCGTTGATTGTGAATTGGATTGCTTTAGGCCTTGTATGTGCATTAGACATTACATAAGGCATAAGTATTGTATTGATTACATTTGAGTCCTTATCTTATGTTGATTTTAATTAAGGTTTGATAAGCTATATAAGTTTAAGTAGAGGCTTTGGTAGCTTAAGTTTGGGGATTGTTTTCAGGAATAAAATTGTATAATTTGGTTATGTGTAAAGGATTACTCTTCACTTATTGGAAAGTAAGATTGAGGGGTTCCTCTTAACCTTTAGGATTCAAGATTTTTGTATATGTTTCTCTTGACATTTGAACAAGATTTTGGGTTACTCTTCACCTTAAAGTAAGATTGTAAAGGTTTCTCTTGACCTTTGAACAAGATTTTTGGGTTACCTTAGAATCAAGATTGCTGTAAAGGTTCCTCTTGTCCTTAGAATAAAAATTGTTGTGAAAGTTCCTCTTAGCTTTATAATCAAGATTATTGTAAAAGTTTCTCTTGGCTTTATAATCAAGATTGTTATAAGGGTTACTCTTCATCCATTTAAAGTAAGATTAGTTATTAGTTAATTTTCAATAAGTAGTTGGAGAGAAGACGTAGTCTATCTTTAGGGTACGCGAACTTCTATAACCTCAGTGTTCATCTCTTTCCCTATCCTCTCTATATTTGTGCTTATTGTGTTTAGTTTATTATTAATTGAATTTGTTTAATTTTTGTATAAAGTTTGGCATATCATTTAGGTTGAATTTTGGATAGAAAATTAGTTAAAATTGGCATAAGGTGCTTAAAGTATTTTAATTTTTCAAGAAAATTTTAAATACCCAATTCACCCCCTCTTAGGTGTCATAGGACTTACAAGTGGTATTAGAGGTTTGGTCTCACATTTGGTTAATTTAGAACGAAATTGTGAGTAAATATTAGAAATAGCACCTTACTTTGGTCAAGAGGGTTTGGATATTCATAAGCCATCAACTTTTAATGGCAATGACTTCTTGATTTGGAAAATTAGAATCAAATTTTTTATTATGGGCTAAGATTTATATTTGTGGAAAATTATTTCAAATGGCTCTAATACTTTTTTAAATTATCAATAAGTTATTTCTTTGAATGAAAAGGCTATGCATGTCCTATATAATGCATTAGATAGGTGTACTTGTGATAAAGTATCCATGTGCAAATCTGCTTTTGAGATTAGGTGTAGGTTGGAGCAAATATATGCAAAAGGCATTGAAGTCAAAGTGGTGAAGGAAGTAGAAGAAGCTAAAGAAGAGGAAGAGGTTTCAAACTCATTCTTTGTGGAAGAAGCTCTATCTTCATCAAGTGTTCAAAAGGAAAGTAATGAGGTACTCTCTAGCTTTAATGATGATGAGAACGAAAATAATGTTGTATATGATGGAATTGATGAATTGATTGAGGTTGCAAAAGCTCTTAAAGTGAAATGGAATGAGCTTTATTCTAAGAATAAGAATGTTGTGAAAAAGTTGGATGATTGTATAATAGAAAATGATAGGTTAGTGAATTTGAATAATTGTTTGAAAAAGGAATTAGATGAATGTTTGCATGAAAATGAAAATATGAAAGTTGAAACGCATGACATGTTAGAATCCATTAATGAGATATATGTCATGGTAGAACCTAAGAGTATGGATAATATTGGTATGTATGATAATGAATTTTTTTTAAGAAAATGAATGTTTAAAAAAAGAAGTGGAAGCACTTAAAGAATCATTGTCAAAATACATAAAGGATAAGGAAAAGTTATATTACATGCTAGGAAACCAAAAGGTTCCTAATGATAGGCATGGTTTAGACTTCAATGAAAATGCTTATAAGAATGTCAAAACTATTTTTGTTAAGTGCAAGAACTTGGAAGATGAAATTTTGCCTAAACCCTTATTTGATAATGATACATCATAATCTAAAGCACATGCTAGGACTTTATTTAAGAATGTTGCATCATCATTAAAATTACTTATTAGGAAGCATAATCATGAATTCATACATACATCTAGTTCAAAAGTAATAAAGAATGTGAATCAAGGTAAAAATAGGCATAATTTCTTTAGGAATGCAGAACCATTTCACATTATTGCATTTTGGTCTTTAAAAGGGCAAAGAAGTCCTAAACCTTCTCATGCTTCATATGTGCATATGCATAATCTTAGGAATTGATCATATTTACATTTTAGGAGGCAATTTCATCAAAGAAATGACATGTATACATCTAAACCTCATGATAGGCATCAAGTTAGGCAATTTTAGTCTTTACATTCACATACTCATCGCAAGCATATTCTTAAGGCTAAAGACATGTATAAATCACATCATGGAAGGCCATATCATCAAGAAAAAGAATTTTCATAATTTTAGGCCTCATTTTAGACAATCTAAGCCAACCATCGCACATACACCTTATATGTACTCTCACTCATCTAAAAATGTGTCTCATACTCAATCTACGCTAAGAAACATGTTTCACTCATATTCTAGGCATAACTTTATCAAGGAAGAGCATTTAGAGATATAAGACCTAGAAATGTATCTAAGTCTCATGTTAGGGAAAGTGGCATTTGTCATAGACATAATGAAATGATGCACTCTCATAACTCTCATATGCATAATAATCATTCTAGGAAAGCTCATTTCGGTAGGAGCAATAAATTTAAACATCAAGATCATAAGTTTCATAATATGTATAATATTACATATATTTGTAATTTTTGTAGTAAAGTTAGACATTTAGAAAATTTTTGTTTTATTAAACATCGAATGTTTAAAAACCCCCCATAAAGGTTTAGTTTAAGAAAGGTGTTAAGGCTAACTTTCAAGAACCTAAGTTGATGTGAGTACCTAGAAAGCTTTAGGTTCTTTGTTTTATAGGTCAACATTTATTAGTGTTGAATTGGTGGCAAGCTAGAAAGTAAAAGGTAGTGGTATCTCCAAATTGAAGTGGAACGTGGAAAGATCACCATGAAGGCCTCATATGAGATTAAGAAGCAAATTATTGAACCAAGTGAGGTGTTAAAGAATTTGGAACCAAATAGTGATACAAAAGGAGGTATTTCTGTGTTCATAATTGATAATATCTATAGCTTAACTTGTTTTTTGAATATTTATGCTTGATTAGAAAATGTTGGTCTTTACTATACATGTTTTAAATTGAAAAATGGATTCATGTGTTTAAAAGGAGCCATTACATGTTAGTATTGGAGCCATTTTCTTTGAATAACTTTTTTTTTTATGAAATGGCACTAAGAGGGGGGTGAATTAGTGTATCAAACATTTTACCAAACGATTGCGAAAGCTAAAAAAATTAATTTAAATAAACAATCAAATAGTATGAATGTAAAACTAAAGATAGAGATAGGAGAGTTTACACCTTGATTTATCCTGGTTCAGAGCTATCCACTTGCTCTTAATCGAGTCCCCAACACCACTATTGAGCTTTCATTCTTATAACAATAGTCAAAGTTATCGATACAATTCGTTTTTATAGGATGAAGGAAAACCTTTCACTAATTTCTTTTTCCTAAGCTTAAAAATAACTTCAAAATCACTCGATTACAATTAAAAAGAAACTTCACTTGATAAATGCAAGAGGCTTATGAATGAATGCATAAAAAATACTTAATTGCCTTTCTCAAGAAATCACAAACACAATAAAATACTCAAAACCTTTCAAGTAATAAATCTTTGGAAAAATGAAAACTTTATAAGACTTTAAAATAGTATAAGCACTCTTCACTTTCTGTATATCAACTGTACTTATACACATAATCCTCGGACCTATTTATACATGTCAAAGATGATAAATCTTACCATTTGTCCAATGGGCAAAACTCATACATGATTTACCCATTGAACAACATTACGATTCTCTCTTGATTATGGAAATTTCTGAACATTCGGTCGACCGATCTCTTGGTTCTGTCGACTAACAGGTCTTTGTGGCTATGTTCAATCAATCGATCCATTTATTTGGTCAATCAATAGTCTCTTGTCAAGTATTCAGTCGACCTATCTATCTTGTTCGATTAACCGACCTTAGAACTAACAAATGAATAAGTGTGAAACATATTTATACATAAACATCCAAAATCCCAATCAATCAAACAAGTCTTTAATTTGTCTTTAATACTTTATGTATATTCTTCTAACCAATTTAAACATATATCAAGAGATGCACTCACATAATACCTTTGATTATGTACCTATATGCATATTCTAGAACATGTATGCATGAACAGTTAAATAAAAGCCTCTGGAGAATATCAAAGTGAAACAACTACAATTTATACTAAGTAAGACAAAATAAACTTGTTCTAAAAATTTCTTCTTTAAAACTTTGAGTCTTCATGTGATCCTTCAATTTCTTCTTCAAAGTTCTTTGATCGGTCATTCCAACCTATCTTTCAAACATACTTAAAATATTTATTTTAGTAATAAAAATTGTTTTGTCATTACCAAAATAAGGTGGAACCTCCCTTGGTTCAAGAATCTTCCCCTTTTTAGTGATGACAAAACCAGGTAATATGATAAACAAAATAAACAGAACAAGTACCATAGTATAGTAAATAATTTGTCATAAAATAACAGTTGTCAAGGCATTTAGAATCAAATGAAAATAATTAAGTATCTTCACCTCAATTTGTGTAGCTCCCCCTCAATTTGTTAGCTCCCCCTTAATTAAACAACATATTTTAAACATATATCAATTTGCTTTTATGACATCCTTCTCCCCCTTTTTGGAATCACCAAAAGGGTATAGACATAAACCCAAGTATAAAAAAGCAGTGCATAAAGGAAGACATAATATGAAAAGACAATATCATAGATGATAAAATGTCATTCAACCAAATGTAACATAAGTATAAAATCATAAGAAATAAAAATACTAAGTGTCTGAAGTTGGAGGAGGCGGCAATCTGGATAGCATCTCCCTTAATAAGGAGTTGTGCTCTTGAAGTAGGGCACTGTGCTCTTGAAGTGAAGCACTGTGCTCTCGAAGTAAAGTACTATGCTCGTCGAGTCGATCCGTTATATGGTCCACCTTGTGATGAAGTAGAGTAAGTGCAACCTCAACATTATAGGATGTGGTAGCAGGTGTTGGAGACACTGGCGCAGTACTAGCATCATCATTAAGGGGTGTAGAGGTAGACTGAATCAATGGAGCCTGATCAGGTATGTCAACATCAAAAGGAGGAATGGACCGCTGTCTCTCATGAGGTCTAGTTATGTGACCACCAACAGTCTGAAAGCCTATGCACTTTAGAGAGTATTGATCAAAGAAAGATTATTGCTTAAAGTCATCTTCCAGAGGAGGAATGTGAAAATGCTGGAAGATGTGGCCAAGAATCAGGGTATAGGGCATGTGTTGGCTTCTCTTCTTGTTACGAACAAAATGGATTATATTGTGCAAGATGAAATCTCCTAAATGGATCTTTTTACCAAGCATCATAGTAGAAAAAAAACCAGAGATCATCATAACCTAGGTCATTGTAATGACCACTAGTAGATAGGAAGTTGTATTTGATAAAAAGATGATGAAATTTTGGTATTGCACATAAGTTTCTAACATCCTTTGGTTTTTCGGTGATTCCCTCCTTACTTTCTAACTCTAAAATGGTTTGGACTCTCTTTACTAAAGTGTGGGAAGAGTCAAATTGTGGCATACAGACATAATAGGAGAAAATGGGTATTCCTAAGATGTTGTTAATTATGTCTCGAGATAATCGGATAGGTGTGTCTTCTACTTTGGAGTAAATGATCACCATCCTCCACTTCCCTAAAGTTGCTGTATAACAATTTTACAACTGTGGGACAAGTTTTAACTGTAAGGGTAAGGATAGGCTCCTACCCTTGATCAATGAAGTACTGAACTAAACCATTCTCCCTATAAGTGTCTAATTGAGTGGGTGAGATAAACCAGCTTTCTGAGAGTTTCTTAAAGACATAGTCTTTGAATTTAGCAGAATTTGTGTCTAGGTAGTCACTGGATGAGGTTATCCTACCCCTAGAGGTATTACCACCTTGGGTTCTAACCATGGTAGAATTTGAAAAGTTTGATGAACAATAAACATCTAAGAAAACTCTAGGAAGGATAAAGGGCAAAGGCAGTTCATATTAAAGGATCTAATCACACAACCTATATATGTAATAAAGCAAAGGTGACTAAGAATGCAACACTAAAGCACAGATTTATGAACATCTTTAAGCTGCTTAAACTAATAAAATGAATCCACTTAGTATCTATACTTCTTTTTTAAAAGAAATTCTAAGACAAAAATAATTATGTAGCTTTAAGACTTTTCAAAAGGTGAAGACTATTTTAAAATCATGCATGTTACAAAGAATAATTACTTAGTGTTAAAATTTTGAAATTAACTTTATATCAAAACAATTTATAAAAACAAAAGGTATGCCTTAATAAACATTTGATTTGATTTTAAACATTCTAATTTTATTGAAATAGGGTAAATTTGAGCAAAATTTTGATTAAAACCTAGATTGAAAACTTAAAAATTGGGAATTTTAAAAATAAATTTAATAAAATAAGATTGATTGCATACGAAGCTTAAGACACCATCTAATTGAAATTTAAATAGCTTAATTTTATAAAATACCTATAAATTGGATAGAAATTTGACTAACCTTAATATCAAAATTTTGAAAATTGGGGGAAAACAGAATTGATCATGCATAAGTGAAATTAAACATTCCATAAGCCTAATTATACTTCTAATTGTAAGAAAACACAAGAAATTCGGGTTAATTTCTCAATCCAAAGTTCAAAATTCAATCTCGAAAACTCGAACCTTAAATTGAACTAGTTCTGAATTTAATTGAAGTTAGAGACCATAGGGCTTTTGTTAAGGGAGTTACCAGGAGTAGAAATCTATCCTTGGAGTCACTAGAGGCTCACTGGAAATGAAGATCGAAAAAGACAATGTCAAAAAGGGGGAAACGGTTTCAGAGCTTTGTCGAGGCTCTAAAGTGGTCCAAGGAGGTTGCTAGACACTAGAGGAGTTTACAACTGTTGATTTTAAGGCTTGGAGATCGAAGGAGACCATTGGAGAACCTTCGGAAGAGAGCAGCAATGGTGGAACGGTGACAGAGAAGGGAGAAAAAAAAGATTGGGGGAAAAAATGAGGAAGAAGGACTGTATATCGTGAAATTTTTGGGTTCAGTCGACTGATATTCTATTGACTGAAGACTTCATTCGGTCAATCTACCATCAATCGATTGACCAGACTTAACATTCGGTTGATTAACCAGCATTCAGTTGATCGAACCAAGGTTCAGTCGACTGAAGGATTAGATGCACAGAAATTTTTTTAAAAACAAATGATGTCCATATACAGAGAGTTCAATACATATTTCTTTATTTGATAGGTACCTTTTTATGATTGACATCATTTCTTTAAAACTTTTCCTTGGTTCAATAATGATTGTCATTTCATTTCGTTCCTTATGGTACCTTCAAAATAAAATTTAATAAACTTTTGGTACTCATATCATTTTGAGTCCTTGAGTATTAGTGTGCCTTTTACAGCTAAATGGACCTATATTTGAATTTAATCGATCACAATAAAAATAGTTAACATGTCCATATCTTTCGTAGCAAGTGCAAAATAAAGGAGTGTAGGTTTTATATGCATTCTTTCCTCTATAATCATAATAGAATTTTTGAAATCTTCACTTAGGTTGAGTATTATTTGATCGATGTTGAAAAGATTTCTTAGGTCTAGAAGTTTACATGAATGCATGGTGCCTATGTTGATGAGATGATGCATTTTGTGTAATCTTATGACATTCATCTTCTAAACTCTTACCCTTTACAAAAGTAGTGTTACTATATGACTTTTCGTTACTATATCCCAATCCATGTTTATCATTCCTTGTCTTTTGCACACTTAACATAGTTTTAAATTTTTCTTTATCTTTGGTGAACTTGGATACTGTTTCTTTAAGTAATTCTACTTCTTTCTTTAAAGTCAAGTTTTTATTTAATAATTCATCATTATCCTTAGACATTGAATCTAGATCTTTTCTACGATTATCAATTTCTAATTTGTACTCATCTATTATTTTTATGGACTCTAAGTTTTTATCATGAAGTACTTTCTTTTTTTTAGCCAAATCTCCTACAAATTCAAGCAACTCCTCATATGTATATTTGACTTCGACTTCATCATTTGAATTAGGAGTATTTACCTTATCTTAGGCTATGAAACACATATTTGCTATCTCTTCTTCGGATCCATTAGACTCATCACATCCCGTTTTAAGAGCTTTCTTCTTGAAACTCCTCTTATCTTTCCTTTCCTTTTTTTCTTGATTTTCACTTTCTCGGAGGTGTGGACAATCTGACTTAAAGTGCTCTTTTTCACCACACTCAAAACATGTTATGTTAGAAGTTTTTGAAAAAAATTTACCTTTGCGAATAGGAGTTTTCCTTTGAATGAGTTTCCTTAGTTCTAGACCTGACCACGGTTAATAAAATGCCGGTTACGATTTATGAAAATCTATAAACCTTAACCTAACCGCAAGTGTATGGTTTAAATTACAGTTTGGGAGCCGCCGGTTACGGTTTAACTGACGGTTTACTACCAGTTTAATTATAATCATTATTTTATTAATTTCAAATTTTTATTTTCAAATTTAAAATTTTGAAATTTGAAATTAAAAAATGTCAAATATAATAAGT